>JBBPRR010001211.1:0-12267 GCA_038093115.1 Hortiboletus flavorubellus | reverse complement strand
TGGATGCGCGACGCGCTTCGTGCGCTCGCGCTGGTGTTCGTCGGCCGGTCCGTCTTGCACGCGGTAAGCTGTATGCCGCCGCTGCTCGCCTGGCCTGTGCGCTCCCCCTCGAGCAGTAGGCTCTGGGGTGGATGCGGTAGTGTCGTCGTGGTAGTCTCTACCCGACTGTGTGATTCGTCGACGCGCTTTGTATGCGCTCGACGTTTGTCAGTGTCGTCACCCGCTCGTGCTGACGGCGTGGTGTTCGACTTGACAGGTGGTGGAGTTGGTTTAACGAAATGCGAGCTGCTCGCCGGGGTCGCGAGGCTTACGCCGTCAGTCGTTTCGGCCGTGGTCTCTGTGCCTGGTCCTTTCGCTGCGGCTGCCTCTTCATCGACTTTCCCGTGCGGCGTTTCGCCCATTTCGCCCATTCTCCCCTTCGTCTGGCTAACCTTCGGGTCAGCGCTCTTGTGCGCACTCCACCGCTGTGCTCACATGCCGTCTCGCGCACCCGCTTTTGCGTCGCGTCGTGGGGCTGTGTGCGTGCTGTTGCGTTTGGGATGTGCTGCGCTCTGCGTGCGCGCGTTGTCGATACCCGTTGGTGCCGTTCGTGCTGACGTGCCTGTCCTGACCGCGTCGACTCCTTCCCCAGCTCGGTGCCTTGCTCCGTCTTTGGGCGGCGTGTCTGGTGGGTCGCGCGAACCGTCTGCTGGCGCTATTGGCTCAGCGCGTTCGCTGTTGGTCATGGTGGCGTCAGCGGTCTCTTCGTGGACCTGTCGACGTGCCGTTTTGGATCCGTGAGGCTGCGTAGTGGCTGCGCGAGGGACTTCCGAGTCGCGCGCCTTGCTGGCCTCTCCGAGTTCCGAGAGTTGTGTGGCTACTTGCTCCCCAAGGCAGTTTCTCCAGCGCGTGAGGAGAAGTGTTTCTCGCATGCCTTTGGGCATTTGGTTGGACTTGATTATTGCTAGTACGATAGCGTAGTCGGGTGCCGGTGTAACGCGTCGAGCTTCTCGCGCTGCCCAAATAAGTATCTCGCGGTAGTCCGACCAATTGCGGCCTTCAAGACCCGAGACCTCGACTCTCAGGCCATCTTCGAGTTCGACTTCGTATGGCATGCTGAGGAGTCTGAGTGAGTGAACTCTTGGGGTCACTGAGGAGCAGCAGGGCTCATAACCTGTAGAAGGAAAAGGACTGTAGGACAGATTGGTGCTGCCTGTAGAATACTCAGTAAGTCACTAAGTAAAACTAAGGTAAATGGTCCGATGTAAGGTACTGCTTATGTAAACAGTGATACCAAATATGGAATAAAGAATCCAACACCAGCACCCTCTAAATTGTTCAATGTATCCAGCAATATTCCTGTCCTACCCTGTGTCCATCCAAGTGGACCTGACCTTCATAAGCATAAGTATGTTCTCACCTTTTGTTCCATCATTCCTGCCCAACCTGGGCATGGTTGGTTGATGACAAACATAACATAACTAGTTCTATTCGTTTTCATACGTTATTCCTACTTCATTCCATTTCCCCATTTGTACATCCGATCACTGGCGGCACTTACTTCTATCTGGACCATTCTAGATCACTCTTACTTCGTTTTATTAAAGGGTTACCATACATGACTACAGAGTGATTCATACCTTTATGCATGGTTTCTTGTTCTTTTCTACGTGACATTGTTACCTGTGACAGTGAAAATTATCTTCAACACCCCCTCGTGGTGGGCTTCAGTTGTCTTCTTTCTAGACAAGACGACAAAGAACCAACCAAAATAGGTGATCCCCAGACAATGTGTTTTGTCTCCACAGGATAAAACACTTTGCTCAAGGGAAGTACAAGAAGTGTACCCATGGTGGAGTTAGAGGTAATGGATATAATTCTGAGTAGGAAGGGAAAATCTAGTGTACCAGGAGCTGTGGTTTGTTTGCCAATCCTTCACATAAGTTTACAGATTGGTTGTTAAAGATGGTTTCAGCTAATGATCTGGTTAGTAAATGTGATGTTAGGTGTATTATGCACCTAATGAGCTCAAGATAATGGCAATGGGTTGCCTAGTAACTGTGGGAACTTGTACTTGAGTAGTACGAAAGGTGGGCGATTTAGGAACTTGGTCTAGGTTTTACCTAATGCTAATGATTTGTGTGTAGGGAACTCCTGGGAATATTGCGTCCAGAAGTGGTGCTTAGGTAAGCAAAGCGTCGTGTCAGGTTGCTTAGTCACTCAGCTGGTTATAGTAAATGTGGTGTAAGGAACTGAAGTTCCTTGTGGTCGTATCCTATCATTCCACCAACTTTCATATCGCTCCTAATCATATCGCAATGAATCCTAGTCCAACCCGATTCAATCCTAGTCCAACCCAATCCAATCCTAGTCCAACCTGATCCAATCTGATGCAACCCGACATTATCTGTCTGTTTTCGGATCTCCACACATGCAAGATCTATCTGGATCTTTGTTTTTCATTCGGATTGATTTCTTTTGGTTTTATTAAGCTTTCGTATCACTTTGACATAAGCCTAGACTCTTTTATAGTATTCCACATGGTTTCTGTTTACCCATGAAGGGACAATGTTCTTTTTCTTCTGCTTTGCCGTACTTGGTTACTAATTGATATTTCTCTTATTAGGAAGAATCTTGGATGTTCCCTTGACTATAAAACCCCTGTAGTGCAATGGATAATACATCTTTCGCCCGTGTGCACTGATCACCCATTTCCTTGCTGCGAAGCTGTGTCTTTGCAAACCTTGTTACTTTTCCGCTCATATCTGGTCCTCATCCTTGACTGGATCTCTCTTATCTTATCACCATCTCATCAAATCTACTTCGGGTTTTTGGATTCCATCATCAAACGTATATTCCTACTTCCTTCTATCTCTACTTCACTTTCCAGATCTTTTTCTCATCATTTTTCCAGATCGGATTCATCCAGGTTTAGCTCCTATCTTTCCGGATATCTTTCCAGATAGTGTAGTCAGGTCCTTCGCCCCCACCAACCTTTTTAGGGTGCCTGGGACGAACCTATTTGTACCCTTCTTTCTTATTTTCTAGTATTCCTCTTGCTATTGCAGTACAGATGGGACTAGTGTTTTACAGTGGTCTTGTTGTGTACTAAGAGCTACAATTAAAGGCTGAAAGTGTAGACTTAGGCTAATCCCTTAGGATAGTAAGTCTAGGTGAGATAGGGGTAGGAGTCCTGTAGGTAGGTTGTCCTAATGAGCCCTAGCAAAGGTTTGCTTAGGGGATGATTGGTAGTTAACTTGACGGTACATTTAGTAAACTCAAAAGGGTTATTATAACTCAATCTTATTATCTCAACTAAGGAGTAGGCAAGTTTGGCTCAGAGAGGCGAAGTGTAGCCCTTATTTGGTACTACAGGACGCTTAGGTTGCTTACTAATAGGGACCCAATGCCTTTTGTTGCCCAAAAAGAGGTTTCTCCCAAAAGAATAGTCTTGGAAACTTGTCCTTTATTTAGGTACAAGTCCTAATAGCCTAATAGTAGTTCTAAACTCCTATTTACTTCGCTCTGGGGTACCCTGCCTTATTAGGTCTTATTAGGTTTCCCAAGGGATCTCTTATCAGATGAGATTATCTGAGGTAGAAGATGAGATTCTCCTTGTAGGCCACAATGCTCCCCTTTATATACATAAATACAGGAGGCTGTGCTAGCCAATCAAAGGGCTTTGTGGCTTATAAATTAAGGCACAATTGCTTACTAATGCCAGGCACAAGCTGTCAATCCAGGCATACTAAAGGGAGGCACTTTGAGCAAAGGAGTTCAAATTTGAAATACTTTGCCAAAGAGGCTGGCTATGCTGTGCAGGGCTGTACAAACTAATGGGGACAAGGTCACATGGTAGCTAGGGGTCACATGATCACTTCGTCTCACTAGCACTTAGCTAAGCAATCAGATAAATAAAGAGGAATGAAAGAAATAGTATGGTATATATATATTTGCAAGTGTAAGGGTATGACTAGAGAGATTAATGAATATCTCAATAACCAGTAGGTGGAAAAATCTGGAAAAATAGGGGTATATAGCTCATGATAGGGGCTATCATTTCCTATGGTATCAAAGGGTATTGTCTTCAGGAAGTTGTGGAAATTCTGTTTCTCAGGTGACTGTTTTACTATGTGCGTGCATGAAACTAGTTTCATGCAGGTCAGCATCCTCCGTAGTTACCTTATATATACTAAGTCTTGGGTATTGCCTGGATTATAAAGCCTGTACTCTTTTGGAAATGCAACATCTTCTTTCTGACTCGATTTTATGATTCTACATAAGTCTTTCTTCCACCTTGTTCAAAACCTCATTATCTTTCCCACTCATATCTGGTCCTTGTCCTTGACTGGAAATTTACATCATCTACCCAGATCTCTTTATTTCGACCAGGTTTATCTGGATCAATTATTTCACCCACAGGAAAGTCTTTGCACATCCTTCTCACCACTAATCTACCTCAGGTCCCTTGGGATGAGTATTAGCTCACACCCACCCCGTGTCTTTGCTAGTTTTTCCCTAGCTTCCTTTAGGGTTTGACACCTCCTACACTGACCATCTGTTTTACAACTGGAGCCCACCATGAGGGGTTTTGACAGGTTGACAAGAAGGTTGCTTAGACCCATTCCAGAGTGATTAGAGCTCAAAGATCTCCTAGCTGGTTTTTGCTGCCCCAAACTCTCCATAGAATCCAAGCTTTTTATTCCAGTTACCCTGGAAAGAGCTCAACACAACCAGTTCCACTCTCCTGTTTTCCCACTTTCTGACTTATCCTTTATTTTGAATGCTTTCATCCACTCAACCCCACAGCAAACTCTTTTCTCCAACCAGTACCATTTGCCCATTTCAGTTCCCCTCCCCCTGTAAACATCCCTCTCCACTTCCAAGTTGTCCCTACTTTCATCTCTGTTACTTAACCTGACTCCATCTCCTTCTTGACAGAACCCACCATTACTAATGGCATAGCCAATCCAAATGTCACTTCGCAGAACCCCTAACACCCCAAAATTTGATAGGAAGTCTCCCTCCAAGCTTCCTTGATATTTAAAAGATACCAAATACCTTGATCATGTCACCACCCTTGATGAAGCAAGAAAAATAAAGGTGGCTCTTCGGTATGCTGTGCTAGATGAGATAAAGTTGTGGCAGACCCTTCCAGAAGCAATGGCCACTCCTGTGGATTGGGATGCATTTGTTGTAGTCATGAAGAAATTGTACCTGGGTTGCAAAGGTACCAACCACTATTATCAAGCTGACATTCAATATCTCATCCAGGATTACCAGGCAAAGCAAATACAGAACAGGGACAAACTTGGACAATATATCCGGACATTCTAGAAAATCTCCACATTACTAATTGCTAACCAGAAGCTAGCCGAGGTGGAGCATGATATACTCTACCTTACTGTAGTTTTCGGCTAGCTTGGTGACATGGGAATTTTAGTAAAAATTCGACACCCATCTTCCTCCCATCATAGCGCCCCGATGCTTCACTGGAATTCAACAGAAAAGGTACCAATCAACTCGGAACACCCCAGAGAATGCATCCCTCTTGGACCGGTGAAGAGATAACAACACTTCAGCATTTTGATTTTTGGGATCACCGGGATCTTGCTGTATGTCTACATCAAGCTCGTATGTAGGATCCAATCACTGAAAAACATGTAGGAGACATGCCTCAAGGTCGACAAACAGGCTCTGAAATTCAATGGGCTATTGTACAGCTCTCCCGAATGTTGGATCAAGAACATGTTTCTGCCGGACTCAATGTATCAACTTGAACTGTCCAACGAGTCCTAGCTTATTTTCGCGCTTATGGGACAGTCCCGAATGAAGATAACCAACCCACCAAACAAGACCGATCCAATAATCAACATCTTCGAGACATCGACGTTGAGGTATGTCATCCACAACACTGATGGATTGATTACTAAGGATGTCCAAACTACTACAGTTTCTTCTAGGTACCATCGAAAAAGCTCTAGATTTATACTTGGATGAACTCCAAGAGATGTTGGCCATATCAGCCGGTATTCAGGTCTCATGCTCCACTGTTTGGAGAACCTTTCACAGGAAGGAATTTACCATGAAAAAAGTGAGCAACTAACCAAATCCTTTGTACTTAATTTTTACTCTTCTAGATCACACGAGTTGCGGCAGAAAGGTCTGTGGAAAAACAACTTGAATATCATGCGCGAATTGGTTTGTACTGGCCTGAACAGTTGGTGTTCGTTGACAAAAGTTCTGTGGATCGTCGTATGACTTATTGCGGCCGTGGTTGGTCAATTCAGGGCACAAAAGCACAGCGGAAGGCTTTCTTTGTGCATGGTTGGCAGTAAGTCCATATTTCAAGTCTGTAACCGTCACTGATAATTTGTAGCTTCTCCATTTTACCTGCTATTTCGCTCCACGATGGTATCTTACACTGTGACATAGTTGAGGGTTCATTCCGCAGTGACATGTTCAAACGATTCATTGAGCGATTACTCGACAACATGCAGCCATTTCCTGCTGCAAGCTCCGTTATCGCAATGGATAATTGTCAGATCCACAAGCACCCAGACGTTCAGAATCTGATTCAAGATAGGTACGATGAGATTTTATTATGCAAACATGTGAACATGAACTAATATTACGCTGATTTACAGAGGCATGCATTGCGAGTTTCTACCATCTTATTCGCCCGACTTTAATCTGATTGAACTTACATTCTCTGTGATGAAGTATCATCTGCGTAGGAATGGTGAGTATGCTTGAATGGCAATGATGGAAATGTTGAATGAGGACATCTATATTACTCTTATGAAAGCGCTCTACACCATCACGCCTGCAGATATTCAAGGATGGTACAGACATTGTGGTTACATATGATCTGTTGTCTACGTACTAGTTTTTGTTTTCTGTATGAAATATCATCCTTGTTGTACGAAGCTCTTGAATAAGAACATCACTGGCATTTTGTACCATGACTCACGCATTGATCTCAACTCATGATGGGTTCAAAGTTTTCTGCTGTGCACACCCAGGCCGTACATGGCTCATGATACCTCATTGATTAGCGTCCTCGTGCCGTCCTATGTAAGAATGAGGTCTGGACTTCATAGCGATGACTGATTACTCCACAGCACAAAACAAGCGGCCGCATGTAAATACAATGGTCCGTGCCCTCCCATTTCTTGCACCCAGACCATAACCTGTTTGATACCATGCCCCCAAGGCAGAGAGCTGCCAGTCTCACTGTTGGGGGCAACTCTGCAGAGTCACGTGCTGGCCAAGAGCTTGAAGCCTCTCAGGCCCGTGCTGATATAGGTAAGATCTACTCTATCCAATGCTGGCAATGTATGTTACTCAGTCCGTTGCTTTTTAAGCAAGAAAAAGCAGGCTGGGGCCTGTTCATGGTATCGAGCGCACAAAGTAAAGTGCGAGATACCTCCTGGGGCCAAAGTCTGTAACAGATGCCAACAAAGTGGACTCTCCGACATATGTGAGCTCAAAGGGATCGCTACAAATACCAGCGTACTGCCGAGTGAGCCTCGGGTCATGCAGGGCAAGCACTGTTCCCATGGTACACCTACTTCTCGGTCCAGCGCTCCCCCTACGTCCCAGCCTAGGGTTTCAACCAAGAACAAGCGTATACCGGAGAATATGGGCTGCTCTCAGAAATCCACAGCTCCACCTTCATATATAGAAACATTACACAATCCAACCGGCCTTAAATGATGCCACACAAACTGCGTACTTGGATTCTATCACTGAATTTGATGAAGTTTATGGTCTCACAACTTTCGACGAAGACGATGAGGACGACATGGACATCCCTGCGTTCCCCACAGAGGCACTCAGGAGTGCAGACCAGCTTTTGAGCATCATGACCACAGGGACGAGTGAAGTTGATTATTTGGATGTTGATGATGGCCAGAGCGAGATGTCGAGCGAGAATTTCAATCTTGAAGATATACAGGACATATCTAACGATGAGGATTCTGATGTTGCACTTGACAACCTTCTTCAACAGCGCCGTCCTTCTAAACCTGTGGCAGCCGCAGCACCCCAGGCATGCCGAAAACAAAAGAAGCAGACCTCCAAGAAAGTCACCACCTCTGATGATGATAGTGGTAAGTCGCTCTTGTTCTATTAAAAATCCCCATTCATTTTATTACTTTTCAGCCTTCGAAGTCTTTACCATTCAGTGCTCAGCCCCTCGTCCGGACAGCACACACACTCCATTCAAATTGCTGTCTACTGTCACGCTTACCGCGCTCTGCAACATTGTTGCTGAGAAGATGGAACAATACCCTAAGGCAGTCCGCCTCCAGTACTGTCTGGACTCTGACAAGGTGAAGCAAGCATCGACCTCAATCCAAACGGACGATGAACTTGATATATTCATGGGACGTTTGCAGGATCTCATTGTGCCTGGACACCTACCCAGCGGGCGTAAGTCAACTCGCGCACCCAAGAATCCAGTCATCCAATTTGAAGATGCTGCCTTTCTTGGCAATGGTGGCTCCTCTCACCCTAGCAAAGGTGTAAGTATGTTTCGTTCTTCATTCTCCTGACTCTGACTTTTTTATTTTCAGAGTACAAAAGGCTCGGGCACAGCATCTGGTGCAATCAAGCAGAAGACAACACCTGCCAGCTCTGCTGACCCGGAGCTAGATGGAGCCAGTTGCCGCCTCAAGCTGGTAGGAAAGCTCCAAGAATGATGGAAGTGCAAGATTCACTCAAAAGGCACTGACAAGTGGTGCTACAGTTCCAGCAGCGGCAATATCTGCCAAACACTGATGGTCAGCAACTTATCGTTCTGGGCTATATAGATTGTATGTATTCTCTTGCTACCATTCAAACTCATTTTACTGATGCGTTGTATTGATCAGATGGAAGGTTTAGCAACAATCGACAAAAAACCAGCAAGTCTCACCCTCGATAGTGCACCATGTATCCAGTCATCACTCAACCAGCAGGGTGACATGCCAATGGGACAGCCCGGCTTCCCAGTTGGGTACGGATACCCTGGCTACCCCCCTCCCATTTTTGTTTTACCACAATGGGGAGTAGGTCCACAAGGCACCGGATTGCCAGGTCAGCCATCTGAAACAATCCTAGAGCGTAGCTCCCTTAGGTTGCCAAAAGATAGCCATAGACTTTAGGGCGTAATGGAGAAGAGGCTTGTCAGGCCAATAGGAGTCCTTCTTATAGTGCTTTAGGGGAAAACACCAAGAGAACTAGATTGGAGTTCTCTGGCGCTGGCATCGAGCCTTAAGTACCTACTGGAGGTATGTACATATTGTGACCATATCTAACGATCCGGGAACAAAAGGGGAAAAGGGCATAGGGTGAAACGGAAGTGAAACACATGAGGCCAACACGCAGTGTGGCAGAATGGAAGAGAAGCGTAACACAAGTGAAACGCATGTATCAAGGAATGGAATAGAAGTGTGATCAAATGCTTCTGTGAAAAGGTGAAACATAGAAGGGGCGGAGATGAAACATAATGTGAAACAGGGAAGATGAGAAGTCTTGTGCGTGAAACGGAGTGAAGGAAGCGAGACGACTATAACGCACGAGATGAGGGCAGATGAACTTACAATAAGATAAAGATAAGATTGTATGTTGTTAGTATAGAAAACATTAAGTCCAACGAACATAGGGGTACGGGAATATACTGATCGTAACACTACCCCCCTTCTAGGGATTGACTTCCAGGCGATTCAAGAGCGGTGATTTGCATTCGGTATAATTCATGTAAGGATTAAATAACTTCTCGAACTGGGTGAAGGTCATGGACAGTTTTCGTGGGGCATCCGGGTGGAGGATGTGGAATTCGCAGATGGCGTCCTGAGCGCCAGAAAGATTCCCAAGTGGTTCCCATGTATGATCTGTCTCTTCGAAGCCTTTCCAATGCACCAGGTATTTGAGGTGGCGTCCCTTCAATCGGGAATCAACCAAATAATCTACTTCGTGAACTTCTTCGCAGTCTTCGGTGATATCAACCGGGCTGGGCTGGATGACAGGTTGACCAGGCAACCATTCCTTATAGGGCTTTATGCGAGAGATGTTTACAACGTTATGGATTTTCATGCCCCTGGGAAGTCTAAGCTTAATTGCATTGGGGCCCATGAGTTCCAAAATAGGGAAGGGGCTCAGCTACCATTCTGTTAACTTCTTGGATTGGCGCGGCAAGCGCAGGTTGTCTGTTGCTAACCAGATCTTATCTCCGACCGTATATTGCGGAGCTTCGGACCGGCGTTTGTCCACTTGAGCTTTCATTCGCTCTTGGGATGCCTTTAGACTATTTCTAGTTTCCTCCAAAGTCTTGCTCATCAAGTCGGCAAACTCCGTAGCAGCTGGCGCTTTGGAGACACATTGTTCCACACCCATGCGGGGGACATACGAACGTGTGACTTTGAATGGGGTTTTCTTTGAAAATACCAAGATCTTCGAATTATATGAGAATTGGGCGATTGGAAGCCAGTCCAACCATTCTTCTTGCTTCTCGGCACAGAACATGCGGAGATACTGCTGGAGGTCTCGGTTCATGTGCTCTGTTTGCCTGTCTGTTCGCGGGTGATGTGTGGTTGATAATTTAGACTTGATTTCTAAGCGAACGCAAACATCTTGCATTACTTGGGAAGCGAACTGTGGTCCGCGGTCCGATACAATCGAACAAGGGAGACCGTGGTTCTTCCATACGTGGTGTAAATATAATTTAGCTGTATCCAGCGCTGTGACTGTTTTGTTGCACGGGATAAATACGGTTTCTTTAGAGAACCGATCTACAACGACGAGGATGGAGTCAAAGCTGCCAGAGGAGGGAAGATCGGTAGTAAAATTGGCGGAGATGTCCTGCCAGGGACGAAGACTTTTCCTTCTTGGTTACGTAAAACTTCATCAACACGGCATACTCCATGCTTCTTGCATAGTTCCTTAATTTCGCTCTCTTTGAGCACGTGTACTTTCTTCTGAATGGATTGTAGAATTTGTTCGCCTTCATCGTGAATTGCGACCAGGATGGTCAGTATCTGCTCCAGCGGGATCATCGTGATTCCTTCATTATCATGCTCTATGCCGATTGTGTGGTCTTCTCTCCTAGAGAGTGCGTCGGCTTTTACGTTAGTTGCACCGGGCTTATAGACGAATAGATAATTGAAACGAGAGAGCCATTGCCACCAACGGGCTTGGCATCAATTCAGATTTTGTGACTGCATAACATACTTCAGGTTGGCGTGGTTGTTCCAGATCTCAAATTGGTGATGGGAGCCTTCCAGATAGTGGCGCCATATCTCCAACGCTTGAATGATGCTCAACATCTCCTTATTGGCAATGGGGTAGTTTCTTTCTGCAGGCGTCATGCTATGGCTGGAATAGGCAACGGGGTGCCACTTGTCTTCTTTTAATATAGATAACACAGCCCTGTGGCGTAGTCTGAGGTGTTGGTTTCAAGGCGGAATTGACAATCAATGTCCAGGAATGCCAAGACGGATGCTGTGGTGAAACGTTCTTTGAGCATGTCAAACGTGACTTGTTGTGCTTTTTTCCACTTGAAGGGTTGATCCTTCTTTAGTAAATCGTTCAAGGGACAAGCGTGTTGTGCGCAGTCCTTGATGAACCTTCGGTAGAAATTGGCAAGTCCGAGGAAACTACGGACTCCTTTGACGTTCTTTGGTTCTGGCCATTTCAAGATGGCTTTGACTTTTGAATCGTCCATTCTAATTCCATCAACACCAACCATCATGCTGAGGAATTCGACTTCCTCCTTTGAGAAGAAACACTTTTCTGGTTTTACGAAGAGATCGTTTTCTTCTAATCTCTGCAGTACCTTGCACACGACCCTGTCGTGTTCGTCTTGGTCGTTTGTTTTTGTGAATATCATAAGGTCATCAATGTAGACCACTATTACGTCCTCCATATCGGCGAAGATTTCATTCATCATGGCTTGGAAAGTGCCGGGGGAATTGCATAGCCCAAAGTACATGACCAAGGGTTTAAATGCCCTCTTGTAGCAGACGAAAGCAGCCTTCCATTCATCGCCCTCTTTGATGCAGACGTTATTGTAGCCCCATCAAAGATCCATTTTTGTGAATAACTTAGCTCCTTTGAGCTTATCGACAAGTTGGGAAATTAAAGGGAGTGGGTAGTTGTTCTTTACGGTGTGTTCATTTAGATATCGGTAATCCTGTACCATACACTTCTTGCCGTCTTTCTTAGGGATGAAGAATACCGGTGAGGTTTGAGGGGATTTGGAGGGACGGATATATCCTTTAGCTAGCTGATCATCTAGAAAAGCAG
>JBBPRR010001210.1:0-12267 GCA_038093115.1 Hortiboletus flavorubellus | reverse complement strand
ACAAGTCGATGGGGATACAAGAGAGTTGATCATTCGTGGCGACGGCGAGTATGAATGTTTTCCCCTGACAAATGGGGAAGCAAAGTGGAGACAGATGCTGGGCAAGGCAAAGAGAAAGGTAGACGAGGCTGGTTTGAAAGTCGCCATCATTGTCCGCGAGCAGGCAGTGCGGGCTACCGTTGGTCTAGACAAGTGGCGGGAAATGACCGCCGATGCGTCAAGGTAGATGGGTTGTTCTGGACCGTCATGGCAGGGTACTTATGCTTGGTGTACAGTCTCTCGTTGCCGGTGGTCAATCTGGACACGCTGATGAATGCGGTGATCAACACGGATGCCTCGTTAATCAATGGGGGGTCTTCGAGCCAAGGTGGTTTTTGCTCTCCGCTTTGCTCCGGTTTCTTCTGACTTCTATAGTAGGTGCTTTGGCTGAGAGCGAATCGCCTCTCCCAGATGTCGTTCCGAATACCCATCCAGACGAACCCTCGCTGTCTGCTGCGCTGGAGAAGGCTCCCATGGAGCCAAATGATACTCATCGCCAGTCTCTCTCACCTTCCCCCCCACCCATGCTGTACGGTTTGCCCATTCCTCCTCCGCCTAGCAAGGTATGCGGATATATCGGCCTCCTGACTTGTCGTTGGACCTGATCTCTTTCAGACTCTCATTCGTCGTACTAAACCTCCGTCGACAGCGAGTCGTGCGGAAGAACCTGTCATATCCGACGTCAAGGAAGAGACTCAGGCAGAAAATATGGGATACACACTTCCTCCAGTACGCCCGATTCACATCCACCGAAAAAAAACGCGAATGTTGAACGCCATATTAGCTCCCTGAAATGACGCGTTCGTCTAAACTGAAACGACGAACGCCCGTGCCAGCTCCTTCAGTCGAGGAGCCCAATGCAGAAGACGAGCGGAGCCAAGAACCTCCGCTAAAAAAGTTCAAGGCACTTTTCGATGCGAGTGATCCAGACAAGATGAGCGTTGATCCACATACTATCGAAGAGGCATATGACATCGTGACGCGAGATTCTGTTGGTGTGACTCAGGCTGGTGAGAGCCTCACCCAAAGTGACTCGCGACCACTGCATTCCCAAAGAGTTGCTCCCCCACGAACGCTTGATGTAGTTGCCGAGGAACAGGAGGAGGAGAGTGGTCACTCGCAACCCGGGCCTGCTGCGTTGCCTCGTCCTCGTCGAAAATCCCCTTTGCCGCAAGCCGCTCAGGTCGACACTGATCCAGCGTTCCTAACCGCCCTTGCATCGAGAAAAGGGAAGAAGAAGACGGCCGAGGACGAGTTTGATCGCGAATTCAATAAGCTTCGTATCTCAAAACCAGATATCCATCGCGAGGAGGAAGAACGGGCATGGGAGATTCTTGGAGACTTTGACGCGGACACGAGGAATATGCAGGGGAACTTTATGGTGGTGATCGACTTGGAGGTCTTTCGCCGGAATTCTGGTGGTGGGCGTACAACCGGTGGGACACGTACCTATGATGGTCGGCCAAATTTCAAAAAATTTAAAAAGGTGCGTGGTGTACACTCGCTGTTGTTCTCCCTTGAACATCTCCTTAGACACCGACCCCTTCGTCACGTGCTCCTATCGAGCTTGTGGCCAGGGCCGAACATGATTATGGAGTGGGCTCAGGTACGTTTGTGAGGCTTTCTCGATCCCGGGCTTCTCTCATCGCACATTAGGTTACTGGAAGGATAGCACCGCTTCAAACGACCAGGAGACTTTCGCTCCTACCCAAACAACGGGCACCCAGAAGCGGCGCGCTCCGACTGTGTTGGAATCACATGGTGCTGACTCCGATGTACCGGTCGAAATAACGACTAAAAGAGCGACTCGTAAAGCCCCGCAATCAAAGAGGAGTACGGCAGTCAACAAATTGTTCTTGAATTCGGACGAGGAAGACTCGACGCCAGCCTCGGAACCCCAAGGGACTACAGAGAAGCCCTCCGCACCCAACTTGCCCGCAAGGGGAAATAAACGACGCCATATCATTGTAGATGATGACTCGGACGATGGTGTAGCCTTCAAAGGGTTTGGCAAGAAGAGAAAAGTGCGGTAATGACCAAACTAACTAGTTGTCTACATTTGTTTAATGCCCAGTTAAAGGGCTCTCGAAGCTAATTCATCATGAATGGAAAAGCCCAGCAGACGCTGCGTTTTCGCGGCGACCCGACCGCCGGTTTGACTACAAATCAAATGTAAGTTGTGACTATCCTCGAAGGTTTTAGGTGCCAGTGTGAGCGTACCGTTGTTCTTGACAGACAAAACTTTCAGGAGCGCCCTCCCAATCGTCGAGCATGTTCTTGGTCGCGTTACCCTGTGATCCGTCGTCGTCACCAGTGCCAAAAAGATCTAATGCCAATCGAGTGTGGCTGACGCCCGCGTAGGTTGTCACGCATCGTGGGTTGACCAAGATACGAGCTGGTGTGTATGCCGAGTTTGGTACAGTGAGTCGAGAAGCTGGAAGCTCCTCGAGAGGAAGCTCAGAGTCTGGCATTGCGTCAAAATCTGATCCCGCATTGGCATCGGGATCCACAGGGGGTTCGGGCACCTGCCGGCGATGATTGAGCCGAGTTCCTGTTTTAGTTTTAGGTTGTATGTAGTGGAAGGCGGGGTCAGACCCTTCGTCGTCCTGAACACCTTCCAGTGCTTTGCTGACCCAGAGGTCACGGCAAAACCATGCTTGACTGCTATCTAGACATGTCGCATCTGGGGAGCGTTGAGGTGGGGATTCTGAAGAGGACGAATTGTGAAAATCCGACCCGTAGCGGTACCTCAGACCCTTGTAGTAAGACTGAGCAGGATCTATGATGTGCGTGCCAGCCTCGCAGCAGAACACTTGAAAGGGGAGATGTTGAGTGTATCGAGCGGCGCCGTTCTTATCTCGAGGGGGTACGGCGTCAGGCTTTGAGGAGGACTTGGACTGTCGAAACTGGTCACCGCGGATATCTCGAGTGCGCCACCTGAAAAGAGAGAGAGTAATGCTACGGTCCGTGCGTTCATGGTTGTTCGTACAATCTCACCTATCAGAGAAAATGAACTGCCCACCCGACTCGGCCCAGTCCATCCCACATACCATTGCGGCTTCGTTCGCAATGCTGACCCTTAGCGTCTCCAGAATGTCGTTGGGGCAAGTAAAGCCCTTGAGCCAGATGACGCGATTGAAAGCAATTTGCCTCTTTTCGTGTAGCTCCAACAGCGGTTCTAACACAAGGTTGCGCATGTATGCCTCTTCCGAAGGGTAATACGCGACTGTAGGATCCTCTGTCATCGATGGGACGCGGTGGATTCTAAAGGGTACACCGAGAAGTGTCAATACTGCTTCACAGAGATCCGTGAGGGTGGGCGTGGAGTCGGTGGAACCATAATCCAACATCGAGACGAACAGATTGGATGTGCCAAGACGCTTTGCTAATTGGACTATCACAGCGAGTTGGTCGACGAGAAAGTGGTCTGCGGAATGTATGGCCAGTGCTATGTAGTAGAGTCGATCATCTTTGGCGAGATCGTCGTAGGCGTCTTCGTCGATGTTTTTATTTTGTCCGAAAGGGCGGACCAGGGTAGGGCAGTAAGCGGCGACCCAACCGTTGAGTGAGAGCAACTCTTCTACTGCGCTGAGCACGCTCTGAGTATCTGCATGACTAGTCTCCTTGGCGGTGATGCTAATTCAGAGGTCAACGCCATGTCTGTCGAATGATGAGAGATACTGTACTCACAACGGTACCTGGAATTGCTCCCAAAAGTTACTGGCACCAGCATATATTAGGTCGTCGAGTATGTCGGGTCGGGTGTCTCTGCCTACCCTGCGTTGCAATGACTTGTACTTCTGAGCATTCAGATTCTTCAACCCGGTGACCCGTTCGATCACATTGTATCCCTGGTACTCGGATATGGATGATGGGGCCGTCTCAGATGGAAAAAAAAGAATATAGGAACCTGTCAGTATTAGAGTAAAAGAAAAAAACCTTGTCAAGGTGGTTCTTCTGAGGGTGATGGCCATGTATGAATTACCTCGCTGGCAAGCAAGGTCATATGCTTTCAGCAACAAATACTGTACCGTACGTTTTGATTGGTTCGTCTGTCACGCGTCACACGGGGGTTTACAATGGATGACTTCCCGCAGCCTCCAGAATAAAAGATAATAATATTTTTGATTAAATTTTGATCCATTGGGAAGGTGTGCCGCGATGCCGAGCGTTTTGTGAAGGGTATTTCCCATGCATTATCCTCAGCTGCCCTCGAATAAACCTTAATCTGTAGGGGGTAGGACCCCCTTGAATAGATTATTTTGACCAGAATAAAGCTCGAGTTGCCTTTTCCGGCCGCTAATGCTGGCGGTTTTGATTACATCAGCTACCCTGCAATTGCAGTGTTGATCACTGTTGCCACTGGACACTGGGACGTCCAACATTTCCTGCACGCCTGGATTCATACCTACATGATGCTAGTGATGTGCCAGGCCTGGCTTCGAGCCCTCAAAAGCCCCAGGCTGGGCTGGGCCATGCATTCTGAGGCCGAGCCGAGCCGGGCCCTAAACAGGGGCCTGATGGGGCCTAAGGCTCAGGCTTTGGTTTGGCAAGCCCTAGGCTGGAGCCTGAGGCTGGGACCTGATTAGTAATTGATTTGGAAATTTTATTCTGCATGGACTGGGAAACCTCGCTTCGTACACGCACACACTACCACCGAAATGAACACCACAACCAGTGACAACATAGCTGTTTGACCAAAATGGGCAACTGTTCCATCAGCTAGGCTTCAAGATGCCAAGAACGCAGCGATGCCTGAGCTTCGCTCCCACCAAGCAGCCAAATCGGGCCCATTGGGGGCTGGAGACTGTAAGAGCTAGGCACGCGTCAACCTTCAACCGTACGATGGAAGGGATGATAATATTAAGTACCTAGGCATGCGTCAACTGGGTGTGCAATAAGTACAATGGTAATGGGAACGAACGACACAACTTACCCTTCAACTGTACGATGGAATAGATGAAGGGAATAGTGAACCAAAGTATGAATATATATAGGGAATAGGATAATGTTTGGAATTCATTGTTGGATCATGCATTGCACACTCCAACACTCCTCCTCAACGCGTGAACCATGGATCAGAAGCAGATGAAAAGAAACCCAAGTGTGGGAGTAGAGTAGATAGGATAGAAGGACTGAACAAAGAAGTAATAGAACACAAGAGAAAAGGTGTATGATTTGGAAGGAGAGAACAGTAAAAGGGAAGTGAGAAGAAAAAAGAAACTACTCCTCCTGCAATGTGACTCCTCCTTGCATGGGGTCCTGCAGTCCCATATGAGCGTGGTGCTGGACGAAGAGGTCGTGTGAGAGAGACTTGGTGAAAGCATCAGCGACATTCTGTTCAGTCGGCACCCAATGGAGGTAGACCTGTCCGTCCTGGATGTGTTCGCGCACATAGTTGAACTTGATAGGTGTGTGTTTAAGCTTGGAATAGAAGGCGGAGTCACTGGACAATACAATAGCATCATTATTGTCACAAAGCAAGGGGGAAGCAGTGGTCTGCCGGAGATCCAGGCCAGCGAGGAGTTCCTGCAACCAGACAAGCTCCTGAGAGGCTTCGGAGGTGGCAACATACTCAGCCTCACATATGGAGAGAGTGACAAGTGATTGACAGCGAGAGCATCAAGAGATCATCCCAGAGCCAAGGGAGAAGCAGTAACCGCTGGTGGAGTGATGAGTGTCAGGGCATGAGGCATAGTCGCTGTCAGTGTAACCAAGGAAATGGACAATATGATCACCACCGAGCACAAGATGGAAACTGCGTATGCCTTTGAGGTACCGGACGACATGTTTCGCCACATCCCAATGAACTTTCTCGTAACAATTGAGAAAGCGACACAATTGGTTGATGGCAAAGACAGTGTCAGGGCAAGTGCCAATCGCAAGATACATGAGAGATCCAACAAGTTCACAATAAGGGGTGCACAACATGGTGTCACAGTCCTCATCTGTGGTGGGGGAGGCAGCCTTTGACAGGTAAGCTTTAGGCTCAAAGGGGGTGGAAATGGGGTGAGCATCAGCAAGGCAAAATTGTTGGATGATGTGGTTGATAAGGGCCATTTGGGATAGGGTGATGGTGCGGGTAGGACGGTCGTGCTCGATGGCGATCCCAATGTGAAAATGTGCAGGGCCACCATCGGAGATCTGCCAACGGGTCTGCAGCTGGGATTTGAAGACAGAGAGGGCAGAAGAGGTATTGCCAAGCATAAAGGAGTCATCAACATGGATGGCCAGCACAACAATACCTATGTTGTTGCGCAGGTAGTAGACACAGTACTCACACTCAAGGCGGGTGAAATGCCAGGCAATGAGTTGAGCATAGAGCATCTTATTCCAGACACAACCACCCTGTTTCATATCATAGAGCCCGCACTGCAGTTCCCATACATGGTCCTCAAAACCAGGTTCAACAAAGCCATCAGGCTGCTCCATGTAACAAACCTCATCTGGCTCAGGGACACCATTGAGAAAAGCCGTCTCCATATCCAGCTGCTCCATCTTCCAGTCCAGCGCAGCACCAAGGTGGGCCAGAGCATGGAAGGACTCCATGAATGCAGTAGGAGAAGTTGTTTTAGTGTAGCCTTGACCATAGACAGCAGAATAACCACAACAAACATAGTGTGCCTTGAAATGAGATGGGTTACCATACTCATCACACTTAACTTTGAAAATCGCATGACCACACATAATATAGTGACCAGCAGAAATAGAGGAGCATGGAATGAGGTGATACACACCGAGGTCCCTGAGAGATGCAAACTCCTTCTGGAGAGCGCAGGTCCACTTTGCAGCATGAGAAGATGTCATGGCCTCCTGATAGGTGGCAGGGTCAGCAGGGAAGGAGTCAGCAGTGCTCGCAGCGAACCAATCATCATCATCAGTATCAGGAACAGCCCGAACGGGAAAGGACTGGGCTTCAGCAGCAGCCATAGCAGCAATGACAGCATGTTGAATCCTGGAAACATAAGGAATACCAATGATTGCAGCATGCTTGGTACTGGGCTGAGAGACACGGGAAGAGTGATGAAGTGGGGGAGGAACTGAAGGGGATGGGAGGGTGGCAGGTGAGGGTGACATCACCAATGGTGGGGAAGGAGGCATGGGAGCTGGCGGTGGATCAGAGGCAGGAGAAGGTGACTGATGTGACTCGATGAAGGAGATATGATATGAGGTGAACATCTGTCCGGAAGTGCGATGGTAGCAGTGGTAGGCTTTGGAGTCCAGAGAGTAGCCGATCAGCATGCACTCAACAGACCAGTCAAAAACTTTGGCATTATGCTGGTTTTGGACAAGCATGAAAGCACGGCAGCCAATCTCACAGAGGTGGGAGAGGTTTAGTGGGGCCCCATACCACTGCTCATAGGAAGTCTGCCCAGCTTGTGATTTAACAGGTGTACGATTGGTGAGGTAACAAGCAGTAAGGACAAATTCATTCCAGCAGTTGACTGGCACCTGTGCATAGGAGCACATAGCACAGGCCTTCCCCATAAGGGTGTGATGAACATGCTCAATGTGACTATTCTGAGCCGAAGTGTGAGGTGCTGTGAATTGATGCAAGGTCCTGTGTAAGGCCAGCCAGTCTTTCAAGTCAGAGCGTTTGAGCTCCCCATTGTCAGAGTGAAGGATGTCAACACACAGTCTAGTCTCCGCCTCATGAGCAATCTCCCAAGCTTGCAGAGTAGAGAATGCCTCAGATTTGGCTGCAATGGGGATTGACCAGCAGTACGAGGAAAAGTTGTCTATTATGTTAAGAACATAGCGATTCCCAGAACTGGAGACATGGTTAGGGTGCTCTAAAAGGTCAACATATACAATTCCCAACTTTCTACCTGCCTATACCCCCTCCCTGACCTTTGGCACAGAGAAACGGGTCTGCTTGCCAAGGATGTAGTGTTCACAGAAAGAGGGAGGAGGGAAAAGGGAAAGGTGCATACCATGCATACCAATTGCCTGGTCCTTTGCAGCAAGCTCAGCAATAGCATGGTAGTTTGTGTGGTCGAGGTGACAATGCCATGTCTCAAGGGTAGGTTCACCAGAAGCGGTATAAGCATGGGCAGCGGTGAGCTGGCCACCAGAAACAGCATAGAGGCGGCAGGCAGTAAGGGTACCTGAGAGGACATGGGTCCCATTCGTGGAAGTAACCCAACAAGCAAAGTTGGCAAAGTAAGCAACACAACGCAGAGAAGATGTGAGGGTCAACACGAAGATAAGATGAATGGTAGCCATAGGGATGAAGAGGACATTGTCAAGGGTCATGTGGATACCTTTTGCAACAATGAGACGAATGGAACCAATCCCAACGGCTTGGACAGCAGAGCCACCAACACCATGCACAGCATGAGGGGGGACAGGACGTAAACGGTAAAAGTCATCAGCACAGTTACTAATGTGTACAGACACTCCAGTATCCAGGAAGAAGGGTGTAACTGAAGGGTTGATGGCCGTGGGGTTGTGTTGACTCAGTGCCCAGTAAGTGAGGTTTGCGAGGTCAACAGGATGGGAGTGCATGTGCCAATCCACTGAAGCATGGAGGCCAGAGAGGTCAAGGAAGAGAGCATCAAACTCATCCATATCATGTGGCAAGAGAGATGCAGCGACCACCGGGGAAAGGACAGTGGAAGCAAGGCCAGCAAATTCCTGGGTGTAAGCAGTAGCAGAGCTTCCCATGGCAGGGGCATCATGGAGAATAAATGTAGAGTTGGTTGTGGGGTCAATGAAGTATGCATGCCCAGTGCTATCGTAGCGAACCGTGCCAGGCTTTCCAGTGGATATAGTACCCAGTTTGGCAGAGGTGGCCACGGTGGACACCCCATGTTGCTGGTCAGTCTTTTCCTGGAGAACGGCCTCCTGTTGCCCAGCACAACCACCACCTTCACTAAAGCATTCAGGCCAGCTGTGACCAATGCAATGGCCTGGGGAGCACTTGGGATTCTGGCAGCACTTGAGGTGGCTGGGCTTACTGCACACAGTGCAAGTCTTGGTGGGGTAAGAAGGTTTAGCTGTGACAGCAAGGATGAGGGGGGTGGAGGACATGGTCCTGGAGTTGAGGAGTTGCTGTTCCATCTCAAGATGAGTGTGGGCCATGAGTGGCATGTATGGGTGACTGGCAAAGCTGTGAACAATCGCATCGGCCACTTGGTTGCAGACATATGGTAGATCATCAGACATCGCATTCATCATCATGAGGAGCAAGAATGTATCTGCAGAGGGTAACCCCATAGCATAGATGTGGCACATGGCCTCAGAGATCTCAAGGCTCATCTTTGCAAAGCGTTCCGTCTTCTTGTAGCATAGCTGCAAGAGCTTCTGAATTAGCATGATTTGTGCAATCGGGCTGATTTGCTCATGACGTTTCCACAGGGTGTTCCAGGCATGATAAGCATTGGTTTCCCCTTCCAAGAAAAGTTTCTCCTTGAGGGAGCAGTGCCCGCGTATGATGGCAACGATTGTCTCATTGTTGGCATTCCAGAGCGTAGCACCAAGGGGATCCACAGCCTCACTAGGGCGACTGACAATCCCCAGGATGTAGGACCATGCATGCTTCAAGAGTAGGTAGTCCTTGAAGTTCACGTTCCATTCAGACCAGTTGTTGGTACCATGATCCAGTGTGGTAGTCACAACTTTGATGGCATCGCTGACACTAAGCTTGATCTTACTGATCGCTGGGGATGGCACCATCGTCAAGGCTATTGGATGAGGAGTCGCCCCCATGCCATCAGGGGATAGTGGGCTGGGTGGTCTAGAAGGCAGCGATATGATATGGAGAATGGGAATGGGTGTGGGTGCCAACGAGTAGTGGGAGGGGTCATGACAGAGCTGCAGATTATTGGTTCCCATACTTATATTGGAAACGAATGGGGTTGGGGTGGCCATGGAGATGGGAACCAGATCTGGAAATGGGAATCCTCAAACACACTATGGCGTTCACAAACACAATAGGGTTGGGGAAGTTAATAGGTCCCATGATAGGGCACGGTGTATCCCAAATACTGCCCTGAGGAATTAAGACCAGAGCACTGTTAGCGCAGTCCAGCGAGTTGACGTTTGTGGTCTAGGTAGGATGGTGTGGGCTAGTGTACCACGCCAGGGCTCATAACCTGTAAGAGCTAGGCACACGTCAACCTTCAACTGTACAATGGAACAGATGATAATATTAAGTACCTAGGCACACGTCAACTGGGCATGCAATAAGTACAATGGTAATGGGAACGAATGACACAACTTACCCTTCAACCATATGATGGAACGGATGAAGGAAATAGTAAACCAAAGTATAAATATATATTGGGAATAGGATAATGTTTGGAATTTGTTGTCAGATCACATGTTGTGCACTTCAACAAAGACAGCGTGTTCCATGACTCCCATGAGTCGCCATCCCTGGACACTGATGATGACTCTCCCCATCCATCCATCCCTTCCACTTCCCTGGGTCAAAAGCGCAAGAGGGCTAACAATCCTGACAAACCCATTGACTCGGACCTCTCAGACTTGGATGATGAGGCAACACCACCATCTGGGCTTTGCAAAGGTACACTGTTAACTATCAACAAGTTTATTGTCTCACTGACCAATGTAACATTGCAGGGAAACATGTAGCAACATTGACTAGCACTGACAATGATGGTGAGTACACAGCACATCATATGTACAGAATGTCCGAGTCAGTTGGAAACTCTAATATTTAATAGGTCTGTCATCCTCGTTACCCGACAGACAAGCAGATAGCCAGGTCATAGATATTGACGAGCCTCAAAAGGTTTGCCAAGAGCAATGAGGTCGCAATGTTGACCATTTTTTTGATGAATCGTTTGTCCATGATAGTGATGGCAAGAAATATCGCAAGTGCCATTGCTGCCGGTACAGTTTCCATTTTTTCAACTACATACATATAATACTAATACATGCTGGTATTCATAGCAAATCTCTCATCGCTGAGATATCGACACTATGCTGTCATTTGCAATCCTGCCATCGGATATGTACAATCCCACCACTTGTTCATTGTGTGCTAATACAGTATTTCACAAAAGGCCAAGTATTTAAAATGGATGGAAGACAATGATTTTAAATCTATGCTTCCAAAGGACCAAAAAACACAGAAAGACAAGACACAAGGTACCTGGCAAAGTCAACTCGACAGCCATCTCCAGCCGACTCCACCAAAGTACAGTGATGAGTGCTTCCGCGTTGCAGCCGTGGAATGGCTGGTCAATACAGATCAGGTAAGTTGAAGTAGAGTCAACAAAACTTGAGCTAATCCTTTGCTAGCTGATAGTGGCTCTTGAGCATCACTCAGTTAAGAAGATGATTGATATTGCAGCACTAGCAACCAATGGCATCAAAACCCCAAGTCGCAAGTACACTGAGCAACAAAACTGTTGCAATGTTTGCAACATTTGAATTGTCAAGCTAATAACTTGGAAGATATTGATCCTAGACCCATTAACCCAGGTATCATTAGAAAGCCCTAATTAAGGGCTTTCCAAATATATATATATTGCTTAGGTAATTCTTACTCTATCAGGCAATATTCCAAATTTAATCAAGGGTACTTATTGCAACAGTTTTGTTGCTGATATTAAGCACATTACAAACTAGTATGAAGTATATCCTTCATCAGCCTTGATGACCTCCTGAACCCTTCTAGGCATACTTTCAATCAATTGCTGACACTGATCCACCCCAATCCTCTCCCACTCTGTTTGTATGCACTCCCAAAGTTCAATAATCCCTTTGGGTGGCTCAGAATACTCTGCCAGCCTTCTTTTGAGGATAACACATAGATGCTCTATGGGGTTAAGGTCTGGAGATTGAGCAGGCCATACCATGACTTCAAACCCATGCTCAGCAAATCACTCCCTGGCTCTCCTACTGGTATGCTTGGGGTCATTATCCTGCTGGAAAATGATATCCTCTGTAGTTTTGCCATAATATTCCAAGGTTTGCTGAAGTTCCTCCTCCATAATCTGCACATAAAGGTCAGCATCCATCTTACCATCAATCTTGCAAGCCATTCCAACCCCTTCCCAGGTCATACAGCCCCATACCATCACTGATCCTCCTCCAAACTTAACAGTTCCTTTCACAAGTCTGTCACTAAGACCCTCTCCTGCCTTTTTCCATGCCCATTTCTTGCCATCTGACCCAATGCGATTAATTTTGGTCTCATCTGACCATATAACATGCTTCCAATCCTCCACAGTCCAGTCCTGGTGGCTGAGAGCA
>JBBPRR010001209.1:0-12269 GCA_038093115.1 Hortiboletus flavorubellus | reverse complement strand
GAAAAGGTGCGCGCGCATTTGTCAACATGTACTCTGTCTTGAAAACGAAACATCGCGCCCCCCCCCCCCCCCTTCACCCCACCCCTCACTCATAACGCGTTGCCTCAGCTCGATCCAGCGAATCAAAAATCGACCCTAGAGATCCAGAACGAAGCTGCGCTCGAACAGGAACGGAAAACGCTCCATGCGGATGGGAATCGCAATGGAAAGCGGAAAGCGCTTTTGCTGTCGGGATCTGAAGACTCGAGCGACGATGACGATGCGATGGACGTCGACGGTCTAAAACGTGGTGGTTTCCAAAGTTCAGCAGCGCTGGACATGAGCGACGAGATGGTTCCGATGCCTCAAGTGGAAAGTATCACAGTGTTGAAGGAGAAGCTCCATGCACGCATGGCAGCGCTTCGTCGTCCTGGCGCTCAGAACGACGAGCCAGGGGATAGAGATGAGCTGCTCGAGGAACGTCGCAAGCAACGTGCAGCATTGCGAGAGAACCGCAGAAAGGAGACGAGGGAACGGAAAAGGGCTGAAGCCGAAGGCAAGAGGGACAAGGGGAAAACGAAAGAGAAAGACTCGAAGAGCAAACCTGTGTCTACCAAGGTGTGTCTGTTCGCTCTGAGCGAGATGTATCTCACTCGCTCTTCTTAGAATCAATTGCTTGTGACGGACCTACCGGGGACGTCTTCCTCGGGTCCTTCCGGTAATCGTGATGGCCCCCTTACCAATGTTGCTTTCTCTGTTCTTGCTGGCTCAACGAGTAAAAAAGCTGTTCGATTCAAGACTGCATCGAACCCCACGCAGGCCCTCACACAGCTAACTGCACGTAGAGAGAAGCTGGCAGCCCTTCCAGAAGAGAAGCGCAAGACGGTGGAAGAACGAGAGCGATGGGCGAAAGCTGAGGCTCGTGTAGAGGGTGCCAAGGTCAAAGACAACGAGGGAAATCTCAAGAAAGCGATCAAACGGAAAGACAAGGTGAAAGCACGCAGTAAAAAGAATTGGTGAGTTTCTATTACGGTTCACCGTGCTGCGATGACTGATGATTTGATCAGGGAGGAAAGGAAGGAGCAGGTCGTCGCATCGATGGCTGCAAAACAAAAGAAGCGAGCTGACAATATCGCCATGCGGAATGAGAGACGAAGTGACAAGAGGAAAGGTGGAGGTGGCAAGTCACGACCTGGATTTGAGGGCAAGTCGTTTTCAAAGGGCAAAGGAAAAGCATCGGGGCGAAAGAAATGAATACATTTCCCTACCATTTCAAACGATTATCAGGGTTCTTCCCTAACAGTTGTGAGACCGACCACTGGCATAGGCCCCCGAAGCGACTCCTCTGCCTTGACTGCGTGAAGTTAAAATATCTGACATCATGGCTCTTACGAGCCATTGACATCGGATATCTGCCGGAAACATATCATGAGATCTATCGTAGAACCATAAGAAATGAGATTCAAGCTTCTGACCGGTACTTGTCAGTTGCATTAGTAAACGGAGGTATTATGATTAGTTCGGCAGGTCAAGTCCAACTTGATCAGCGACCACAATGACATTCAAAATACCGACCAAACAGATTATATCCAGCGATCAACTAAAGGACTTCCAAAACTCGCAGACTCATGCCAACATCGTGACATTTATCGAACAACTGAACGAATCGATCATCCATGTCAAGCTCACGGACAACGTCGAGACCACTGTGCGTCTACCTCTTCATTTCGGAGTTAGTGGTTGAAGCTCGTCATTGCTGCGCAAGAGTAGAGGATCGATCCAATTCTTAACGTACTGGAGCAAGTCGAGAGCATCGCTACACAAACTCCTCCGGTCGACAACAAGGCATCACGCTTCGGGAATCCTGCTTTCAGGACCTTTTATGACAAGGTGGAAGAGGTGAATCGCTTGCCTTCGTCCTCCTACTATCCTAAACGATGAAAATCTAGCAAGCTCCTACGTTCCATACCGAACTCGGTGTGCCGGAAGCTGCGATCCTTGAATTACAGGCATACTTTGTCAACTCCTGGGGAAACCGCGAACGCATCGATTATGGAAGCGGAATGGAACTCAATTTCCTATGCTGGCTGTGAGCTATATAGCTATACTCTTTGCATGTTTTCTCAAACTTGGAGGCTCGTCTAGGTACTGCTTAAAACAACTCGGGATAGTCGACGAGCGTGATCACAAATCGCTCGTCCTCCGTCTGTTCTGGCGGTTGGTCCACTTTCGTTATCCATGATGCTCGAGGCTCAGCTTCATAAAGGTACGTACAGGTCATGCGCGTTCTCCAGTCTACATACTGGCTCGAACCTGCGGGGTCGCATGGCGTGTGGGGACTCGACGATTACCATTTCCTGCCGTTCCTGTTCGGTTCGGCGCAGTTGCGGACGAACGCTGGACCTACCACCAGACGTACTCCTGGTCACCCCTCACCAAAGGCGATCCACGTGCCTGAGATCGTCGACGAACTCGCCAAGGATTACATGTACTTTGCTTGCATAAAATTCATAAATTCCGTGCGTACTTGTTGATTACCCCCCTTTCTCGATCACGCACGAACGCGCGAGCCTGTTTAGATCAAGACGGCATCACTTCGATGGCATTCTCCGATGCTCGACGATATATCCGCTGTACGTCCACGAACTCGTTATCGCGTGATCAAAGCTCGCCCAACATGCTCTTTCGCAGGTAAAAACGTGGGACAAAGTCAACGAGGGGATGATCAAGATGTACAAGGCCGAAGTGCTCGGAAAGCTGCCCGTCGTTCAACACTTTCTGTTTGGTTCTATCCTTCCTTACACTGGAAGACCACCTCCGGCTTCTTCCGAAGGAACTGGGATACGTCGCGACCACGTACATGAGGGATGGGGTGATTGCTGCGGCATACATGTACCGAGCGTGTTCGCTGCTGCACAGGAGGAAGGGGCTCGAGCGCGAGTGATTGAAGGGCCGGGGATACGACCTGTCCCATTTGACTGATGCTTTAGAACAGCTCGGGAGGATATCGATAGAGACCGGGAGAGACGTTTTCTCAATGTTTACGAGGTTTTTTTTCTTGTCGGCGAACCGAGATGGGTTCCTTAGTAACTGTTCAGCCCGTAGTAGCGGGGTAGGCGGTTCATAAGTAATCGTGCCATTCCTGGGATGGGAACTGGATCCGACGATGACGACTTGATCCGCAAGGTCCAGAATCTACCAATACTGGTACTGATTCAATTTATAGAGCCCTGCCTCGGAGTATGAAAGCTATGATGGTGGATTGGCAGGCTTTCAAGGGATGCTCATGCCACGACCGTCATAAAGTTCCGATGCGGCTGTCACCCTGCTGACCTTTCAATCGCTCATCCGCCTGGTTCGTTCTTGCCCCCAACCAAGGGCACTTTCGCACACCCATGCTTTTGACGACGGCGCCAGTTGGGCGTGACGTGCGCTCAGACATTCTAGACAAACTTTGCCTCGGAAATTCCTCCGTTAGTTCGCTTGTCACCGTTGCCCACATAAAATGCAGTCTCTGTCCTTCATCGAAACAAAGTGTAAGAAATAAGGAACCCCCTGAATTGTCTTCCTCGGGGAATCGATACGAAGGGTGCTAGGAAACGATAAGCATTGAGTAAAGTCTCGTAGGCCATAGCAACTCAACTCTACCGAAAATCACTTGAGAAGATCATCCCGGTCGATCGACGTGGTCCGACATACATCTCGCGTTCACCGACTGTATTGGCACCTCCACCGAGCAGTGGTGCCAGTAGCACGTTTTATGAGCAGGGTAAGCGGAAACGGAACGAGAGAAAGAAGACGAGAGAGGGAAAGGGAACGCGAGGATGTGCGTGGAGAGTGTGGGATGGGGTATGATAAGGGTGAACCTGGATAACGGAGTTTGCCGTTGTTAAGCTCGCGGATGCGTTTCTAGTCCAGGGTGGTGTCGGTACGTAAGGCGGATGCTTTGGGGGATAGGTCCTAGGGACGATCGGAAATATGTTCCGCCTGGGCCAACGCGTACGAGTTGAAGTCGGGTGATAAGTTTGAGGAGGGGTGGATCTAAGCATCGAACACGATCCCTTAGACGCCTGCTAGGTTATCGGATGCACTGCTTTTCGTTCATGCATAAGCATCAAACACGAAGTGATTGTGCTTGATTCGATAAGGAGCCACGTGTAAACCAGGGGGCAACGGTGTACCGGGGATAAACGACCACCATCCTTCTTTCCATCGATCAGATACCTCAGGTTATGTCGTCCAACGTACGCAAGAGGTCAAAGAATAGTGAGCACAGGGCGGGTTGAAAGGACGAAGCTAACGAGAACACAAGAGCCGAGCGAAATCAGTTCCTCTTCCAAAATCGTGAACCAAGAGGACGCAAAACCGATTGTAATCGACGCTCGAGATAACATACGTTCCGTCGCGGTCCTCGTTGATGGGAAGCACGTCGTGAGCGGCGGCAACGAAGGGAAGATTCGACGATGGCGCATTGAAGATGGCAAGGAGGTGGGAACGCCAATGGATGCTGGGGGTGCTGTTCTCGGCATTGCAGTGTCACGAGATGGAAAGTGGGTCGTCAGTGGGACAAGCAGTGGCCAGGTGACGGTGTGGAATGCGGAGACTCATTCGAAAGTGACTGACTTCAAGGCACACCTCGATTTGGTGTATGCTGTCGACGTCTCGCCAGACTCGACGAAAATCGTGACTGGATCGGATGACAAAACTGCCTGCGTCTGGTCGCTGTCGACTGGCAGGCGACTGCTCGGCCCCTTGAAACACAACCACTTGGTGGTGGCAGCCAAGTTTTCACCCGACGGACGCCTCATCGCCACTGCCACATGGGAGCGTGACTCTGTTCGAGTCTACGACATTGACAAACGCAGCCTCCTCATCGACTTTCCAGTCAGAGTCAACTCGGCGTTGAACCAGTCCCTCGCCTGGGTCAGTAATAGCAAGCAACTCTTCGCCTTATCACACGACGACAACATCCACCGTGTCGACGTGTCCGCCAAGACCACGCTGTCGAAATGGCTCATTCACAGCACCTGGGACGGTTCCGGATGTATCGTCCTGGCAAGCAACGGCACATTCATCGCAGCCTCTGCTGGTCTTTCGGTGTCATTTTGGGACACGACGATTCAAGAGCAAATTGGGGCTGTCTTCGAGCACACTGGCGACGTCATGTCCATGGCTATGTCACCAACCTACGACCTCGTAACCAGCGCATCCAACAATATCACCCTCCGAGCACTCTGTGACACCCTTCCCTCTCATTACTTGGACAATGTAAGTGTACCTGCATAAGAACCTTGCAATCGCAAACCGCCCTATTCGCCGTTGCAGACCCCCCGCACACAGGAAATCACAGAGGTCGAAAAAGTTGACGACAGTCCAAGTACGTTCATTTTCACTCTGATCCCGGTTGCTGCCAGTGATAACCATGCCCATCAGACGAAAGCACAGCGAATCTCGAGCAAACCATCCGGGAACTGCGCGTTCGACTCGTCAAATGTCAACAAACCCATCAGGAGAGAGATGACCTCATCCGGTCGCTACGCGCTCAGGAGGAGAGCTTGAGTATGTCCCTCACTATCTTGACGCACATTTCCTTGGTTCACGCCTACTAGACAGCAAAGTCGCGCGTCTCGGACAAACCATCCAGGAGCAGGCCGAATCTCAACGCGCTGTCAATCAGGAAAAGGATGACTTCATCAACTCTCTTCGTGCCGATCTTCGCACAAGCGGCAACAGCTCGAGTGTACTCCGCATCCAGCTGGCTGACGCTCAACGCAGAGCCGATAATATCAACCATGCACTCGAACAGATGCATCAGTGCGAATCCCTCTATGCCCCAGGCCGCATACAGGATGCTGCGGAATGTCTTCTCGAGTTCGCGAATGCCGTACATGAGGATGTGAGAGCCAACAAGTTTATCATCGACTGGCTTACCGGTGAGTTTCGGCGCCGCGCGTTCCGATAGTGTATCTAATCGCTTCCCTCAGAATTTACATACAGATGCATCGTGGCGTTGGAGAGCATTGGAGACGAGGCATCGAACGCCGATAAACGGGATGAAGCAGTTGCGGCTTACTCTACTGCGTTATCTCTCAGCCCCACAATCCCAAACGCTATAATGTTCAAATGGGCGAGCATGATATTGAAACGTGGGTCAGCGCATGAAGTAGCGAGTGCTGCAAACAAGGTATGCTCTCCGTGATGGTCGAACATCGATAGTGAGTCCCTTTCGGTGTAGTTCAAGGTTCCGAGGTTTGGCGTCTACCGCGCCATTTGCGACATTCTGGAGCGGGACGGTCGCCTCGCGGAGGCGCTCGAGTGTTTCCAACAAATGCAGAACAAGCTCCCGGAGGACGCGGGTGTGCGCGATGAGCTCGTGGAATGGGAACTCGGTGGGTGGTTGCAGCTGCAAATACCCATAGCCCTTGATACCCTGACATTGAGCACCAGACTTCAAAGCGCGCTGTATGAAGGCACTAGAACAGAACGGAGATGTTGCCATGGACTCTGCGTCATATGAAGACGCCGTTGGCCATTACTCTACAGCGATGAGCCTCGATCCTTTATCGGTAGTTCTGTTGACCAAGCGAAGCAAAGCACGAGCTGGGATGGGATCATGGGAAGATTCATTGCAGGATGCCAACGCGGTACGTGTATTCTAATTTACACGGGAGCAAATAATCAATACGATGCCAGGCGATCAAACTCGATCCATCATTTCTATTTGGCCACCAAAGAATGCATGCAGCACTCCTTGGTGCTCGCCGCTATAGTGAAGCAATCAATGCGTATAACGATATGCTCCTGATGCTTGAACAATCCGCTGATCCTATTACTCGAGGTAATTATTTTCCGACCTAACACAAAAGCGTCGTCTAAGTCTTCCCCTCTCGCAGAATTGCACAAAACCTACGTAACCCCATCGCAGACGGTGGCAGCTATTCGCAGCGCTGTTAAGCGCACCCAGCGGGACGCACCCCTGGTCGTCATCAACACCAAGACTGGCCGTCTTTGTGATCAGCGTGAGCGTATGGATGCATTCGAGGCTGATCCAAAATTTGTGGAACTCGTTGCGTCTATGATGACAAGACTTGACCACTCCCGCATTCCAGAGGTCGTCCAAGAATACTTCCGATATGCCACGTTCTCTCATACTTGGGAAAGGGCCGAACCGCTGTTCCACGACGTCCTTCATAAATCAGTGCACAAATTGGCAGAATCATCCACGGTCGTGAAGTTGGTCATGTTCTGTGCGACGGTGCGGGAAGCTGGGTTTCTCTGGGCATGGTGCGATACGTGTTGCATCAACAAGGCAGACGGGTCGGTGCTTCAAGAATCCCTGACTTCGATGTTCCAATGGTATCACCAATCGTCGCTCGCAATCATTCACCTCAAGGGTGTACTATCCGACTCGGAGGTTGGCGCTCTGGAGAGGAGTTTGTGGAATACACGTGCTTGGACGTTGCAAGAATTCTTTGCATCGAGGGTCGTCCGTTTCTACACCGAAGATTGGAAGCCTTATCGGCCCGATGAGAAAGTGTACAACCACAAGGAATCGTCTGTGATCATGGCTGAGATGGCGCGTGCCACCGGCACCGATGTAGACGTTCTCCTTTCTCTTCGTCCAGGATCGGACAATGTACGACAGAAACTGTGTCTTGCTGCGACACGGGTTGCTACGAAACAAGAGGATATGGCCTACTCGCTGTTTGGTATATTCGACGTGTCTCTGTCAGTCACATATGGCGAAGGGCAACAACGGGCTGTGGGTCGTTTGTTACAAGAGGTGTTGACTCGGTCAGGGGATGTCACCATTCTTGCCTGGACCGGAAAGGCATCAGATTATAACAGTTGCCTTCCTGCAGAGATCTCGGTGTATCGCGAGCCAGCCTCGCCCTATGTTCCGTTGCCAATCGAAGATGAAAAGATGGACAGGTTGGTGACGGAACTGCGGACATCCTCGAAAACTGTTGAGTCGGCCATGATGCTCTACGATCGAGTCATCGTTCTCCCATCCCCGCGTCTAGTCAGCCGCCGCTTGAGTTTATCTTGCATCATGTTCCCGCTGAGAGGTCCGTTGGTCGCAAGTGGCAATTCCCCCCAGCGTGTTTATCACACCAAGACATCTGCCCTTGGAACCGTCGAGATCAAGACAACGGAGGACTTGTCTAGCCTGGACAATCTGGTGCTTGTACATCCATGGCTCCGGTGCCTTCGTGACCCTGCCCTTCCATTTGAGGATGACGCCGAACTGTCCCCAGTCGACGGGGATGGCGATTCGGATCTACCGCTCACCAATTCGCGCCCTCCCTTATCACATACCGCCTCATCTTCACACCACGCCCCACGGCTTGACAAGCTCACCAGAGCGTTGCGGCTTCTCGCGCGTCTGGGACAGCCTTTCGGCGCGCTGCTGCTCGTTCCTCTATCCTTCGATGAATACAAGCGTGTTGCCTCTGATCATCCTATCGTCGTACAGTTACTCAAGGGCATTTCACCAAGCTATCTCGCACGAAAGATACGGACGGTAGACATCTTGTAGTTATTTCTTGTTGTATCCTGTTATGTGTGCCAGATATCATCCCTTCGTTTACCCCGTGTACCGGACGGTGACTGCGCAGCGGCACGTTAATTCGCGCGTGTTGAGACATACTGTGCCCCGGTGGTGATGACACTTGACTCGTTGCAGTCCCTAGTATACGACTCTGACAGACCGTTGCTCAAAGCCATCTTTCATCAGGCTGATTTCGATGATGCCATCATGTCTGTGAACACCACCTTCTGTTTGTTTCTGTACTCGATCGCTCAAGGTTTTACATTCCGTGCTCGAATCAACGAATCATGGCCATGATCATGGGTCAGACGTACTCCTTGGGATGAACGATCTGTCGTTCGCTTCATCTAGCCCACCTCTGTTGGAACTACCAGGCCGGTTCCAACCCGCCCTGTCCTCCGACGCCCAGCGTCTCTCGCAAGAGGATAGACTACGTCTGTTCATTCGCCATATCATCCGGAATGTTTGTCGAGATCGTGGAATCAGCCGTGGAGGGTACCCGTTCAGGGAGAACCTGAGGTCGGACTCCCATTGCGATCCAGCGATCAGCTAAAGGACTTCCAATTGCAAAAGTCACAGACTCATGCCAACATCGTGACATTTATCGAACAACCGAACGAATCGATCATCCAGGTGAAGCTCACCGACAACGTCGAGACCACTGTGCGTTTACCCTTTCATTTCGGAGTTGGTAGTTGAAGCTCGTCATTTCTGTGCAAGAGTAGAGGATCAATCCAATTCTGAACGTACTCAGGCTGGAGCAAGTCGAGAGCATCGCTACACAAACTCCTCCGGTCGACAACAAGGCATCACGCTTCGGGAATCCTGCTTTCAGGACTTTTTAGGACAAGGTGGAAAAGGTGAATCGTTTGCCACCATCCTCCTGGTATTCTGGACGATGAAAATCTAGCGGGCTTCTACGTTCCATACCGAACTCGGCGCGCCAGAAGCTGGAATCCTTGAATTACGGGCATGCTTTATCAACTCCTGGGGGAACCGCGAACGCATCGATTATGGAAGCGGAATGGAACTCAATTTCCTATGCTGTCTGTGAGCTATATTGCTATACTCTTTGCATGTTCTCAAACTTGGAGGCTCGTCTAGGTACTGCCTAAAACAACTCGGCGTAGTCGACGAGCGTGATCACAAATCGCTCGTCCTCCGTCTGTTCTGGCGGTTGGTTCACTTTCGTTATCCATGATGCTCGAGGCTCAGCTTCATAAAGGTACGCACAGGTCATGCGCGTTCTCCAGTCTACATACTGGCTCGAACCTGCAGGGTCGCATGGCGTATGGGGATTCGACGATTACCATTTCCTAGCCGTTCCTGTTCGGTTCGGCGTAGTTACGGACAAACGCTGGACCTACCACCAGACATACTCCTGGTCACCCCTTACCAAAGGCGATCCACGTGCCTGAGATCGTCGACGAACTCGCCAAGGATTACATGTACTTTGCTTGCATAAAATTCATAAATTCCGTGCGTACTTGTTGATTGCTCCCCTTTCTCGATCACGCACGAACGTGCTAGCCTGTTTAGATCAAGACGGCATCACTTCGATGGCATTCTCCGATGCTCGACGATATATCCGCTGTACGTGCACGAACTCGTTATCGCGTGATCAGCGCTCGCTCAACATGCTCTTTCGCAGGTAAAAACGTGGGACAAGGTCAACGAGGGGATGATCAAGATGTACAAGGCCGAAGTGCTCGGAAAGCTTCCCGTCGTTCAACACTTTCTGTTTGGTTCTATCCTTCCTTACACTGGAAGACTACCTCCAGCTTCTTCGGAAGGAACTGGGATACGTCGCGACCACGTACACGAGGGATGGGGTGATTGCTGCGGCATACATGTACCGAGTGCGTTCGCTGCTGCACAGGAGGAAGGGGCTCGAGCGCGGGTGATCGAAGGGCCGGGGATACGACCTGTCCCATTTGACTGATGCTTTAGAACAGCTCGAAGGGATATCGATAGAGATCGGGAGAGACGTTTTCTCAATGTTTACGAGGTTTTTTCTTGTCGGCGAACCGAGATGGGTTCCTAATAACTGTTCAGCGTTCATAGGTAATCGTCCCTTTCCTGGGATGGGGACTGGACCCGGCGACCCGACGATGGCGACTCAACGTATCTGCAAGATCCAGAATCTATCAATACTGGTTCCGAGTCAATATATAGAGCCCTACCTCGATGTACGAAAACTATGATGGTGGATTGACAGGCTCCTGCCGCGACCTTCACAAAGTTCGGATGCGGCTGTCACCTTGCTGATCTTTCAATCGCTCATCCGCCTGGTTCGTTCTTGCCCGCAACCAAGGGCACTTTCCCACACCCATGCTTTTGCACGACGGCGCCGGTTGGGCGTGACGTGTGCTCAGACGTTCTAGACAAACTTTTCCTCGGAAATTCCTCCATCAGTTCACTCGTCGCCGTTGCCCACATAAAATGCAGGGTCTCTGTCCTTCATCGAAACAAGTCGGTTCGAGTGGATGAAATAAGGAACCCCCAGAATTGTCTTCCTCGAGGAATCGATGCGAAGGGTGGTAGGAAACAATGAACATTGAGTGAAGTCTTTTATGCCATAGCAACTCAACTCTACCACAAGTCACTTGAGAAGATCATCTCGGTCGATCGACGTGGTCCAACATACATCTCGCGTACACCGACTGTATCGGCACCTCCACCGAGCAGTGGTGCCAGCAGTACGATTTATGAGCGGGGTAAGCGGAAACGGAACGAGAGAAAGAAGATGAGAGAAGGAAAAGGAACGTGAGGATGTGCGTGGAAAGTGTGGAATGGGGTATGATAAGGGTGAACCTGGATAACGGAGTCCGCCCTTGTTAAGTTCGCGGATGCGTTTCTAGTCCAGGGGGGTGTCGGTACGCAAGGCGGATGCTTTGGGGGATAGGAGAGACGATCGGAGATATGTTCCGCCTGGGCGAACGCGTACGAGTTGAAGTCGGGTGATAAGTTTGAGGAGGGGTGGATCTAAGCATTGAACACGATCCCTTAGACGTCTGCTAGGTTATCGGATGCACTGTTTTTCGTTCACGTATAAGCATCAAACACGAGGTGATTGTGATTGATTCGATAAGGAGACACGTGTAAACCAGGGGGCAACGGCGTACCGGGGATAAACGACCACCATCCTTGTTCCCATCGATCTGATACCTCAGGTTATGTCGTCCAACGTACGCAAGAGGTCAAAGAATAGTGAGCACAGGGCTGGTTGAAAGGACGAAGCTGACGAGAACACAAGAGTCGAGAGAGATCAGTTCCTCTTCCAAAATCGTTCACCAAGAGGAAGAAAAACCGATTCTGATCGATGGTCATGACGACATTTATTCCGTCGCGGTCCTCGTTGATGGGAAGCACGCTGTGAGCGGTGGCTTCGAAGGGAAGCTTCGACGATGGCGCATCGTTGATGGCAGAGGGGTGGGGACGCCGATGAATGCTGGGAGTCGTGTTTACGACATTGCGTTGTCACGAGATGGAAAGCTGATCGTCAGTGGGACACACAATGGCTGGGTGACGGTCTGGAATGCGGGGGATCACTCGAAAGCGGTCGAGTTCAAAGCGCATAGCGGAGGCGTGCGTGCTGTCGACGTCTCGCCAGACTCGACGAAAATCGCGACTGGATCGGATGACTTCACTGCTTGCGTCTGGTCGCTGTCGACTGGCGAAACACTGCTCGGCCCCTTGGAACACGACAGTTACGTGGTAGCAACAAAGCTTTCACCCG
>JBBPRR010001208.1:0-12272 GCA_038093115.1 Hortiboletus flavorubellus | reverse complement strand
CCTCGGTCAACATCCTTGATTTCCCGGTGCCGGAGCTCTGTACAATGGAGCAGAACTTGGCGTAGTACCTGGGATTTTTCACGGTCTTGAATAACTTTTCGTTGTGTGTCAAATACTCGTAGAAGCCATCAGCCGCTGCGCCACGGTACTCGGCCCCAAAGGACCCCGACAACTTTTGATATAGATCTGACAGAGGTCAGTCCATGGTTGTGTACAAACGGGGCCCGCTAACCCTCGAGGGTGTCCGTCGACGTTGTGGGTGTCGGTGTTGATTGTTTTGGCTCTGACTGCGGTGCTCTGAGAATTGCTGGAAGATCGTCATTAGTGAGTAGATAGCGGGCACGAATTGGAGACACCCACCGAGGTTTCGAATCTCGCGAAATGATTTACGCCTCCAAGCGGAAGCGAGCATAGGGCGTAACTCTTCCTTGGCCTTGATCAGCTCCCCCGCCCCCCCTACACCAAGGTACTTTCTGTCCATGTCTTTGCCGCACTCGATGATGGCACTAAGGACGGCGACATATTGAAGGCTGAAACTTAAATCGGACACGTCGCCCAAATGACCTTCGACGGCTTTCTCCACTGCCCTGTCAAGCTCGTGGTGGGTAGCATCGTCGAAGAGATCCGAGACAGTCTCGAGGGGCATGGTCAACAGCTGTGGTTGCAACAAATCGCTTGAGGCGCCGCCTTTATATCGCCAACGGAGCGCCGGAAATCGATGGACCACAATTTATTCACAGCATTTGTGGGCCGAGATTCAACCCATTGTTCTCCGCTAAGATGAATTCAAAAGTCCCGAACGACAGCTGTCGATACTCGCCACAACTATGTAAGTACATCCACGATGACTCGGATAGCCGATAGCTTCGGTGACATCAAGTGGGCGCTCCACATCTCCGTTTATCAGCACAGTGACATTAAAAAATTATTCTACACCCGCAGGAGATCCACAGTCACGGATTATGCGCTTAGCACCAAGGTGTAGATCAAAGCGATCCTCGCGCTTACACAATCTATTAACTCCGTTTGGTACAAACCCTAACCCAAAGTTACGCTCGAGTCTAGCATTGCCAGTGACTCCCCAGCCGGAGCCACCGCGATGGCTAGTCGAACAACAACGCTACGACGAAGCAGCGAAGAGTTTAGCATACGTAGCACGAAGCTCTGTCGACGACGAGGCTGTTACAGCGATTCTTGAAGAGATCACATGAGGCAGACCTTGCTGGAAAGCAGAGGACGTCGATCTGGAAGCAGTCCCGCATGATGGGCGAGTCGAGGCTTACGGCCCTGCGATCTTGCATCCCTTTATGTTATATTGCCAGTGTGCCAACAATGGACCGGTACAAATTCTATCAACCACTTCAGCCCGCAAATATTCGCGGGACTGGGTATCACTGACAAAGTGGTCACCGTCACGACCCCTTTCATCTTTGCGGTGGAAGGAATGGGAAGGACGGCGTGTCTTCTCATTGGGGGGTTCGGCCAAAGATCCATGATGTTCTGAATCGGAGGATACAGTGTAATCCACCCCCAGACAACGATTGTGCCTGCAAGTTACGTCTCGATCGTTGCCGTCTATCTTTGCGCTGTCTTCTACTGCATCTGGTTTAGACCTGGCATTCCGTGAGTCGTCGCTGGAGAAGTTGCACCCAACCACGTGCGGACGGCCGCCATGTCACTTGCCATCGGGGTCAACTGGCTGTTCTCGTTTGCGATCTCACGCGTGACGCCCAGCATGCTCGAGGATCATGTATGAGGCGTTTTTACTGTTCGGGATGTGTTGCATGTTGATGTCTACTTTTGTTTGCCGGAGACGATGGGGTAAGCGCTGGAAGATGCACCTGGTGGTCTTTTCTTCTTGGGTGGACGGAGATCGACGTCTGTGGCGGATATGAGGAAAGCCGCCACCGACTCAAGAGGCGGTGCGGTATTTGGACGAAAAGATTATGATTTTTCAGTGATGCTGTGTAGCCAAGTAGCACTTAGTAATACCGCCAGGTTGCTGTGAGAGGATCACAACCTATATCATGCCACTGAAACCTAACTGTGACACTCACCATCATCCGGCTCGGGTGGAAACAGTATGTCATCTTATCTACGGAATTGGCTTTCACTCGACACCACAGTACCATCGCCTGTATCGACCGGAACCACTATTCCAGGGTCATTCGTAGAAGAGGACGAGGACGATGGGTCGAACACAGCAGGCGAAGACGACGTTCCACCCGCGTTCCCAGCACTGAACAGTGCCCAGCGTGCAACCCCTTCATTGTCCACCCCAAGCGTCTCCCATGATATCCCCACAATACTAAGCGATGATGCGTTGATGCCACCACCCCCTCTCCCTGGCTTGGCCAGTCGACAGCCTGGGATCCCACCTCAGACCGCATCATCGTCCTTGCTTGCGCCAATGGCCACTACGGAACGACCCAAGAAGCCCTCGAGGAAAGTGGCGCTCGCACCGGGGCACAGCCCGTTGGACTGGGCGAGCCTGAAATCGTCTGGACAAGACCTGAGGGTACGTCCTTTTCGTGTTTGAACCTCGACCGACTCCGTGATGACAAGGCCCTTGAAAACTAGGGTGTAGAGACGCTACTGCGCGTCTCACCGTCCGTGCTCAAGATGCACAATAAGAAGGAAGACGCTTGGACCGCTATCAACGGCAAGGTGTACAACATCACGCCATATCTCCCATTTCACCCGGGCGGTGAGAAAGAACTTATGCGAGTGGCTGGGAGGGACGGGACAAAGTTATTCTGTGAGATCTGCATCGTATCATCACCTCTCGCCGATCGACTGACCTTTGACTTTGGACACGGTTTAGCATTGACGCATGCGTGGGTGAACGTGGATTTTATGTTGGATACATGTCTCGTCGGATTTCTCGTCTCGGAGTCATACGCGTCATAGAGCTAGTCTCCTCGAACTAGACTTCATACTTGCGGGATCAGGAGCCGATTCACTTTCAGATCTACGTCCATCTGACTCGCATTAGACTTTTGACAATTAGACCTTTTTTCCACGCCGACCGGCACCCCCACACATACTCCGAGACCGAGGCGTACCGTTGATCGCACCTAAGCATTCCCTGACACGATGCAGATGACCAACGTCACATGCAGTCCATTTGTGAGTTACTTGTTTTTTGGTCCTGGTCCGAAGGGTGGCATAGTATGGCATCATAGTTGGATTTTGGTTCGCCACTTTCTATCGACCGTAGCAATCTTGTCGGAAACGCTTGTCAGGTCAGATGACAACCACTGGCAGATAGCAGTGTGACAGGCAGCACGCCATTGCATCAGTATATTGCTCTGCCCCCTTCGAAATGCGTGCTTTTTAACTCAGTGGACCTAGAATGGCGAAAGCAAGAATAATTCTGGCTCACATGTCCGCTCCATAGCAAATGGTTGCGCCATTTCTTCCTCGGCTCTCGCAAGCCGTCGACCCGAGGATTCCCGCCGTATAAAAGGTTGCGATTAGATGGGGGTCCAAACGTCCCCTCTTTCCATTTTGTACGAGATATATCATGGCTCCTGTAGCGACGAACGAGGACGGCAACAAGCACGTCGACCGCGGCGTCGCTGAACTCAAGAAGCAAGCCAACGAGAATCAGCTCATCAACCCTTTCTATTCCCCCGCTGCCGACTCTGCCGTAGACGACGCCTACAAGTACGCTGCTTACAAGGTGAGCGAAATTATACCTGGTCTGAGATCAAAGACAAAGGTGTACTGCAGCCACACTTTCCCGTCGTCGGTTGGGAACCGCTCGAGGAAGTCGACGTCACCGACCGTGGTCACTTTGCCGATCCAGAGAAGAAAGCGCTGTTCGGTGCCGCGAAGAAAGTTCAGCATCTTACACCAGCTATCGGAACGGAAATCACAGGAATCGATTTGAGGCAACTTACCCCCGCCCAGAAAGATGAGCTGTCCGTTCACCCTGCAGTGTTCCCAAGATACCGAACTAACAGGGCCTCGATAGTGCTCTCCTGGTTGCAGAGAGAGGAGTCGTGTGTTCGTGGCGTGCTTATACTTGTACTCGATTGCGCTGACCTTGCGACAGTCTTCAGAGACCAAGAATTGAACATTCACGAACAGCTTGACATTGCGAGGCACTTTGGTCCGCTCCACAAACACGCGACAAACCCAGTCCCTAAGGAGCCTGGACTCGAGGAAGTCCACGGTCAGTCGCGAATATGTGCAATGCAAGCCAGTTCTGACCGACAGCAGTTGTATACAATGATGCCGCACGACGTCCGGACCAGTCGGCCTTCTCGAAATTGGAACTCTGGCACAGCGATGTGACGTACGAGATCCAACCTCCGAGCACCACCTCTCTGAAAGTCATCACATGCCCAGAATACGGGGGCGACACACTGTGGAGTTCGGGGTAGGTCAATGATCGATAAGATGGACGGCATCCTGACGTACACCCATATAAACAGGTATGCCCTTTACTCGTCCCTTAGTCCTGGGCTCCAAACCTACTTGGAAGGCCTTACCGCCCTGCACAGTGCTGTGGCACAAGCCCAAGGTTCCCGCGCTGCCGGCCTCCACGTTCGTCGTGAACCCATCGAGACGATCCACCCTGTCGTCCGCGTTCACCCAGTCACCGGCTGGAAGAGCATCTACGTCAACCCAGGTTTCACGCGCCGCATCGTCGGAGTTTCCAAGGCTGAGTCGGACGCCATCTTGAACTTCCTGTTCCAGCAGATCAGCGGCGATGTGGACTTCCAGGTACGCTTCCGCTGGGAGCCAAACTCGATCGCGTTCTGGGATAACAGAGTAAGTGATTTGGACGTATATGGTGGCTGAGATCTCACCAAAAGCAGATCGTGATACATACCGCGACGTTCGACTTTTGGCCCCAAAGGCGTCATGCCTTGAGAGCAACTCCTCATGGGGAACGGCCTGAATCTGTCGAAGAGTATGAAAAACGAACTGGGAAGGTCGCCAAAGACCGCCAGATTGAGATTTGGAAGCAACAAGGCATCGACCTCCTTCAAGTGAGAAAGGGTGCATCGGGGGCACGTGGTTACAACGACTGATAGAATACAGCCTTTGTCTTGTAGTGGCAATAGGAATGTCATTGATCTGAGATGTCCAAGAGTAAGGAGGTGTGCAGATGACGTCCAAGGTAGAACTAACTGCCTACTGTTCCGCCCGAACCCGCGATGGCCTGATCAAACTCCAGGCAAGACATCGCAAGTCGCAACAAAGCATCTCCGTCCCGAAGGACGGCAGTCTCTAACTCCTTGCTCAGGCTACCCTCCGATCGCTTAGATTTCAACAGTTCCGCAAAGACACGCAACGTCTGTGCATGTTCACCGAGTAGACTGGTGACGCCCTCGTTTTCGGTGGGAGGTACACGGCCGCGCAGCGCATCGTTGAACATGACGGTCGCTTTGGCCAGGGAAAAGAAATGACTGCCATCTCGTTCGAGGGCGCGGAGAAGTCCATCGACTTGCACGCATGTCTGGGTTTCTAACCACGTTGCGAATCGCGTGGATACAGAGATGGTCGTCTAGATGGCGCCGATCGCGTTTCAGATCGTTCAAAGAAAATGCTGGTCGATACTTACATCGAGACCTTCGATCGCCGGTCGTCGCCGAGAACCACCAGACAATGCGAGGTGATTGAGACCGCTGCTGCTGGACGAGAGGCTCGTGGTTGGGGGAAGCGAAGCTGGATGATCGCTGTATCCTAGCAATCCGATAGTCGACGATCAAAAAGGCGATCCTGCATACCTGGGGAGGACACCATGACGGTAGCGCTTGGCCGTTTCAGAATGGACTTGAGGGGTTGGGGCTTGAGGCGTGAACTCGTCCGAGACGTTCCTAGGCAGAACGGGGATGGGCGTGACACGAGAACCTTGTGCCCTTCTGACGAGGACGTACCACTGGTGGCTATCGGACAAGTTCGAGCACCTTTAGATCTTGACTTGGCCACCGGTCCAGGTGCAGGACTCAGAGCAGGTGCTACCCCGCGATGCAGGGCGGTAACGCTAATTGGTCAGTGTTCAAAACACGTTCAGCAAAATCATACTCACATAACGACAAATGTTTCCCAGTAGTTTTACGCGCGGTTTGTTTTTTCCGCTCAGGCATTCCAAGGACAGGCGAAGTGCTGGAAAAGACTGCTTTTTGGGTGCCTTTGAACGGGGGTCTAATAGTATAGGGTCGGTAATCTGACAAGATGTTGCGAGGAACCCGTGGCGCAGTGGTAGCGCGTATGATTCCAGCTCATGATGAGCGAATCCATAAGGTCATCCGTTCAATCCGGGTCGGGTTCAACTTTTTTAGTTTTTTATATACCACATCTTTGCGCTCAAACACATAGAACCAACCTTTCATGCAATTCATCCGAGCATGCAAACCTGCAGAATTCTAATGTGAACGTAAGTATGATGATGTTTGCCAAAGCAGTATATACCACGCTGTCAGCGCAATAGATTGCAAACTAAATGATCATGATATGTAGTAAGTCATTGGTGGTGTCATGGGTACGTAGCGAAGCTACATAGGTGTCCATAAAATGCACAGTCCATCTACTTTCGTGAAAAAAAAGAGAATCGCTTCTTCGACGGCGTGCCCGTTGAGACGGGGCTGGTCCCAGGCAGGCTCTCTACACGAATGGACGACGAAGCGGGACTGTATTCCTCAGAATTCTCTCTCTGTTTCCGCATGTAAAAGAGCAGTGAGCGACGAACCCGAGGACCTTTGGAGCTGTGTGAAGGCCGAGGGGTAGTAGGAGTGCTCGAACGGGAAAACGATGACGAGTCTGGCGTCAGGGGCTGTAGAGAAGGGCGGTGCATCCGGGGAGTGGAAGGTAAGGGTGAGTTGAGCGAAAGGTGTGACCATGACGGTTCAACTGTGAACTGTGGCAGGGCGAATGGCCTGTACGGGCCCATGTCGGACTCCTCGGACGGCCGGGGAGAGTCCGCTGGTTCGGGTGGGGGAGCAACCTCGATAGGTTTCATCTCCCTCGGCTTGGTGAAGAGCTCCCGATCTGGGAGAGAGAATTCATCGTGGATAAGGTCAAATCCCCCGAGGAGATTCACCGCGTAATCCGGCACGTGGACGACATCCTTATCCAGGTCCGCAAGAATTTCAGAGCGCGTACGAGAGGTAACGTGGCTGATTATAGTGGCTATACCCCCGGTCTCCTCATGGATGCCCTGCGATGATGAAGAGCTCGCCGAGGCGACGGATAAGGGTGGTGTGGAGGGTCGGGTAGATACACGACCTTCGGAGCCGACAGACTCGGAGAGCGCTTCGGCAGTTAAGCGAGAACTGCGTGAGGATACCGAACGGTCCGAGACAGAACGCGCTTTTGCACTATTTTCTGTGCCCTTGGTGAGCGAGGATATATCGGAGAGAGAGTTACCAAGACGGGGTCTGCAAGGACGTTTCACTGGATTGAATGCCTCACCAGCCATAGACGGGGGACGCGCATGTTTCGTTGTGAGGCGTCGCAGAGGGGGGGTGACTGACGATGGCCGGAGGCGGAGGGGAGAAACGTCGCCCATTGTCATTCGACGTGGGAACGGCTGGTCAAGTGCAAGCCTACACTTAAGATTGATGTGGAACGATGTCCTCGTGGGAGAGTGATCAAAAAAGCGAGCGAGATTGGCACTCCGTTTTGCCTCGTTGTTGAGGGCAGGGGTCGAGCCACGATCCTCATCTTCGTGTTGGTCGGACCCCCGATTCGCCGTCAATCGTGACAGGTGCTGAGTCAATACCTCCACCTCCTTGTCTGCCGCACATTGCCGCTTTTCCTCCCTCCAGCGCTCCTGCTGGAGTGCGACGTATACATTTGGCTCCGTATCTCTCTCCGTGAGAGATAGCTTGAGCTTCGCAGCACGTTCGCGGGACTCTTTGGCACGTGTGCTCAGGGCTACGGCGGCTTGTTGCAAGGCACAGGCTTGGAGTTCGAGGGGAGAACGTTCCACTTCGCAGCCCTTCAATGCGCTGGCAAGGGCTTGTTCGGCGGTGGAGTAGCGAGTGCTGCGAGAACTTGTCTCGCTCACAGATCCGCACGAGGATTCCGCACGCGCCGGGAAATAGGCAGCAGGATTAGGCATGCCGAAAGTGAGATCTGTATTCGGTGTGCTGGCCGAACGCTCAGTGTGAATCGAAAATGGATAGGGGATGGACGTACAAGACGGGGTGAGCAGGTGTACGTGGAGAGACAAGGTCTTTGGGGTTTAGGGCTACGTTTGTAAGTTCCTAGCCAAGAGCCAGATGTCAGACGTGTGTACGCGCCGGTGTGGTGACAGAACTCATACATTAAGGGCCGTCCCCGTTGTCAGGCGGCGACCAGTATCGACCCGCAGGGGTGGTGGTTGACGGAAGTTGAGTTCTTGTGCATGAAGAAGTTCGTCTACTCGGTCAACAATCATTCGACCGATCGCGAGCAAAAAGATATGGTGAGAATCAGAAATGTTCACAAGAAAAGAGAGGAGATAGTTGAGGCCAGAGAATGGGGGTTTCTGCGGGTGACGCGGGCTATGCGCACGGTAATGGCGCCGAGGTGAGGTCGCCGCACACGTTCAGATTCAGACTACGAAACAACTTCAACGCCCACGTCTCAAGCCTTCGCATGGCCACGATCGACACCGAGTCCAATGAACATTGCGAGGGTATACCGTCACGTATTACTTGCCACGTGGTGATAGTCGGAACGTATCTATGATATGCTCTAGAGTCTAGTCTGGCCACGAATTACGATCTCCCGAGTACGAGTTCTTTCAAACCCTTGCCAAGCTGTTTCACTCTCCGCTTCATATTCACCCTTGTCGGTGACCGACTCGTCTCTCGAAAATGATAGCTACCTGGCTCGTCTGGCGCATCCTCCCGCCGCCACCGCGCCAGATTCATCCGCAGCTCCATCTCCCCACTAAGGGAAAATCCAGAACCAGCGTTTGGTGACGTGGCCTGACCAGATAAGACCATCGACATGGGGCGCAATTCTCGTGCATACGTGGTACCCGATCGGTCACCGCAGTCGAGAGACTTCGTCCCTCGTGGCACGTAATCGACTTGCGATGGGATCGGGGAGGGGGTACGAGGAGCGGCTATGGAGAAGACAGGGCTGGTTGGACGTGACATGTCCTTGCGAATCGCAGTATAGTACGGTCGATTTGGATGTCCCAAGCGAACAGGGGGAGCGTCATGATCATGAGAAGGCGTTAGCGATAGAGCTTGTGACTGACGTGCTTCCACTGCAGACGTTGCATATATGTCCACACTCTCCCGTAAAGGAGAACGGGAGCGAGGCGAGAGGGAGGATCCGCGCGGGAGCAACGTCATATTTTTGGTCCTGCGTAACCCGCGTTTAGGGGAACATTGTGACGAAGAGATGGACGATGTTGCTGAGTGCATGTGCCCGCGATCCGACATGTCCATCGAGCCTGTACTACGTGGCGTACTCGATGCTCTCATTAGCACGGACGTTGCAGAGCCCGCGGCTCGCGTGGTCATGGCGTTGTCTCGCCCCATACGTTCAGTTGTGGGGCACGAGGCGCGAAAGCTCGTAGGTGGAGGATGAACGCCAAGAGCTGGAGGTCTCCTTCTGTGACGTCTCGAACCCCTCTTCAAATCCCAATCTTCGGAATTGTGCTTGTGTAGTTCTACCCTGGGCTCGGGAACGTTCGGAAAGGAAGAAGTCGGGAGCGGTGGCTACATAACACGAGAATGATGTAGATCAGTACATGTGCCATTATCGGACGTGGATATGGACGAGAAGTAGGATGGAAGTACCGTTATCGAGGTTGCTGTGGCGACTCGATGCACGCCACCGTCGACCGTCTCCTTCTGAACGTCCTGAGAGTTCGTGGACGCGACAGTGAGAGCCACGTCGCGATCCGCAACAACAACGTTATGTGGGTCCGGCCGCCGGTCATCATGACACATATCACGGTGAAAGGCTTCCAAGACTGCCGTAATACTTGGCACACCTTTGGACTGAATTGAGGAAGACATTCGCTCGTTCTGAGGGGTGTGAGGACCTGCACTTGACACTGTAGAGTTTGCAGATATTCTCCGGGGATGTTGTCTGGACTTCTTCGGTGTGGGAACTGCCCTCGAGGGTGCACTCAGTCGGCGTGGTCTCGGCAGGTTTGCCTCGAATTGTTTCGTTGCCTCTGTTGACGTCCATTCGCACCACAAACAAAGGGGGATCCACGCATTGGCGAAGCCACATTGTGCACATACGAACAAAGGGCGATTTGGGCAGAGACGCAGTGCCGGGAGCGAATCGGATGGTGGAAGGTGCTAGACCGTGCAGTCTCGTTAGATCGATCCATCGAATGATAAAGTACCAAGAATGGCATCGACTTACAGGCTTGTTTCTCTTCCACTGTCTCTGCAGGTACCGTCGCGGGGTAACAGAGATATCGTGATGGTTAGCCCAGTCACCCATAGCTGGCAGCGGTTTCGCTCAGGAGGACAAAGCCAGACGGGCGCAAGAAGGACACAAGGGCTGCAAGCCAGCCAAAATAAAGGCGGAGTATTGGGCACGAGGGAAGGGCTAGAATCGCAAGTCCTGCGGTCCGAAGCCTGTCCGAAGCGTGAACACGGTGGCAGATGAATATCAGGCAATTAGTGAAACGAGCACAGACACATCGGTCACAAGGCACGGAACAGTCAGTGTCCTGTCCGTTCTGACATGCGCAGTACGCGTGCTCTGCGGGATAAGATAGTAATCGTGGGCAGGCAAGTGAGTGCGATAGATTGCGTGCAACACCTAGGAGACACGTTGCAAAATCAAACCTTCGATTGTGGACATGTGGACTCCAACCTCCTCATTTCTCCCTGGTAGCCTCGGGAATTAGAGAATCAGTACAGAACCTGTACCACGGTCCATGGGTTAGCTTTCCCTGAGGTATAAAGATCCGTTGGCGCGACCCTGCCCTTGAGAAATCGTGCCACATCTATCCCAGTCGTCGGGGAACAACTACCGTAAAAGTTCAAGTGGTAGGAAATGGATTGTCGCTACAAGACGTGTGTGATATAATTATACTATAGGAATAGCAGGGGCATCCAATAGTACAGCCTCGAGAACGTCCAAGGGCTAGGGACACGTAATCGTACATCAACCTTGCCAGTGAATCATACGAATACTGCAATGGCACCTCTTTTCTCATCCATCGTCCATCGTCCGTCCATTAACAGACTGAGATGGACGCATCCGCACCCATTGACAGGGCAACTCCAAACGTGCTGAGCCTCTACGGCAGGCGCCTTCATCTTTCCTTTGCCCTTGCGATTACTTCGGTGAGTTTCCTGATCCCCATTACGAGCACCGCGGCGCCCACTTGAGGGAGTGGCAGGCATTGTGTGGGCAGCCGAGGAAAGTGGACCTGGCATCCTGCGACGCGGACGTAACCGTGACCGTATTGAACCACCATCTGAATCAACAACCACGGTATCTTGATTTGGCGACGGTGAGTACTGCTCGGGCTCGGCATTCATTCCCCTGCTGCTTGATCCGGTTGTGCCGGGAGTTGGTGAAGTAGGTTCCATCAGCTTCTCAATGCATTTTCCGTCAAGTAAATGGCCGCAGCGCAAGCCCCATAACTTCCGCTTAGCGCGATCCTCGCCAACATCGGAGGCTCCAGCGACAAGAGGGTCACGACAAGCAGCACATACCAGGGTGACTTCGCATGGTCGAGTAGCGCTACCACTGGCACAACGCGCTGGAGAAATATCGTTCTCCTCCATAACAGGAGAAGATGACGGGGAGGGGGAGAAATCGTGCGTGAAACCAGGTAGTGGTCGATCCGGATGAGTGTAATCGGGTTTATAATCAGATTCGGCCCGTTGCTTGAGCGCACCTTCTATTTGACCTCTGACTCTGCCAGCGGCGAATGCGTTGTCTTCCTCACCCAAGAAGCCTATTTCGTCCAGCCCGTCTAATAAATCGTCTTCCTCCTCGCCTGCGAAGTCGAAGGGATCCCATCGCATGATAAATGAACCGGCGACGCCCCAGCTATTACGACGTTCGACCCGTTGGAACGTGTTACCTGGGCCCATGATTCGCCGGACGCCGGCCAGTAATGCGCCGCCAAAGCCCATAGATGGGACGTGATGAGATGGCGTGGCAGCAACCAGCGGTGGTTGTAACCCAGCGGGAGGGGGTGGTCTCAGGCCGGCCTCAAATGGGAGCGGATCTTCATTAGGAATGATAAGTCCAGGGGGTGGGCGCTGACGCAATGGCAGGAATCTTTGAGGGATCGGTGGTACTGGGGGGATGCCCCCGAATTGCGGGGGGGG
>JBBPRR010001207.1:0-12277 GCA_038093115.1 Hortiboletus flavorubellus | reverse complement strand
GCGCAGTTCATTGATGCGCGCCATTGGGAGCGCCAGTCTGAACTTACCTGTCATTCGCCAGCCAGCACCACTCCGTCACCCCCACCCTCATCTCCGTCCATCACACCCTCCGGCTCCACATCCACCTCCGACGCCCCTGACATCTCCGACCCCTCCGATTCTGACACCTCAGAAACACATTCCTTGCCCTCCGACCCCGACCCCGACTCCGACTCCGACTCCGAAGATTCCTCCTCTGAGGAGTCTGACCCCCCGTCTCCACTGGAATCAGATGGCGAGTCCTCTGATGCCTAGTTAGACACCTCCGTTCCGCACTTTGGATGGGCGCTGTCGTCCATTGTGCACTGTTAGGTTCCCAGCTCAACACTACCGCTGTGAATCCCCCTTCCCTTGAACTCCACCACACCTTGAAGGTGCTACCCCGACCTCCTTAACTCCGCTCCCCGACTCCTGTGCGCCTAGATGGTGCTCCTCCTGTCCCCTCCGGTTTGTTCTGCAAACTCCGGAAATCCCCACCCCTCCTCCTCCCATCTTCTCTGAACCAGTAGTCACTCCGTGACATCTCTATGTCAAACTCCGTTGGAAGCCTCTATCCCTTGTTTTAGGAATCCACTAACTCGCCCACTTACGCTCCGTTGAGCAATAGGGTAGAGTAGTATTTTATTCCGTTCACCTGATAAGCTTGCCAGCACCTTTTTGGGCTCTACTCCGCAGCCTCCGGACCTTGTCCTCCAGCTGACTCCGCCACCTCCGACCTACTGTGTTCTCCGCCCGCACGGTTTTTGCGATCACGCCCAGCTGTGTCTGGCGCTCTCCAGCGACCTGCCTCCCTTTGCCCCTCCGCACCTCCGGCTATTATGGGTTGTCCCCTTGGAGCCTCAGCTTCGTACACCAATCTCTTCAAGGAGTCACCCCCTTATGGCCGCCACCCTCCATGCTCTTCCCCCCCGGTCTACCCTCTGTGGACGCTGGGACGTCCACTCCTAAGAGGGGGATAGGGACTCCGCTCCCCTACTCCGGCCCTCGATTAGGTTCACTCCGCTCCGTCCCTCATCCAACTCCGACCAATTTCGGTTGCATTTTGCAACACCTCCGAGGCATAAGTATCTACTTTGTCTACCCCAACCCCCCTACTCCTCCGACTCCTCCTCAGTCCCCTCTGACTCCCCGTAATCCTCCGACACCTCCTCCATCTCCTCCGCCTCGCGTGCCTCCTTCTCCACCCTCCTTCTCCGCTGCCGCTCGGCGAACTTCGTGTCGCAAATGTCTTCATTGTCGTCGGCGCACTCCGCCAGGCACTCGTCGGATCAGGTGGTGATGTCGTCGATTCCAGACATGGTGATGGTTTTGGAATAAGGAGCATCCGACCTCCCTCACGGACTTTATAGTCCTTCCTGAACTCCGACCTCCGCTTTCTCACTCCGCCCATCTTCACCTCTGCATTGTCCTCCTATGGCCCTCAGGGGTTCGGGCCTAAGAGGGGGATACTGTCATATACCGTGCCAGCCCCAAGCACACTCCGGCCCTCCGGGCACAACTCCGCTCCTCAGGAGCAATCTCCAGTCCATTCTCTGCTAATATGTACCTCCATTTCTCCGGACATCTGTATTCTGACTAATCCTTCCTGACACTCTGTACTTACGATATTCCTTGTTCCATACTTAGTATTAGTTCCGATCCTTAGATACCTCTGACCTGTGCTTGCACAGCTCTGGCATTAGTCTCACCGGAGCGCAGCACCGGCTTTCTCATCTCCCGTCCTCCGTCTCAGTCATCCACTTTACTAATACTGTACTTTCCCTCCGTATATAAACTCCTAGATACTCCGTGTACAGTAGCTAGATTATCAACTTGGACAGACTCCTGTTCCTTCCACTATCTCTGTTCCTCTCTGCTCCGAAATACAGGACAAGAACGACAGCAAGGGCGCAGCACATAAGCTGAAGCCAAAGTCCTATTTGTCCGTGCAACTCCAGAGTTCCGGAGTTCCACCAGGAGTTGATCGGTCTCTAACACCACCATGCTGAATAAATGCGCTCCATCTGGATGGAAAGCAACTGAGTATATTGCACAAAAGTCACCGGTTTCAACCACTATTGCCTCATCTTCTGATTTTTCAGCATTGTACCAATCACTTGTGAGAACTGGTGGAACACACCAGTCTTCCATTGATGACATCCTCCCAGATGATGCAGGCTCATAGGTCTCACAATGCCAATGTGTTCGGATTGAGTTGTAGTGACATACACTGAGTTCTGTAGACAGGTTTCCTCCTCCCATGCAGGCGCTTCGTGTTTTTGGCGCTTCGAGCTTCGGTCGGCCGATATTTCATTGAACCCATGTTCCCATAGCATGATGATCTTAGAACCCACCTTCAAGCGACACTGGATAATTTGTTTGCATCTTGCTCGTCCAGTGTCTTACCGAAACACCCACGACAAACATGCACGCTGTACAGCACACATCATCATCATGTCTGCACAGGAAGCAGCAGCAAAACTCCGACAAGAGTACTTTTAGTTAGGAATCCATGCTGAAAGTCCAAGTGGACAGTGTAGCACAATAATGTAAGGCACAAATGGAGTCCATGCCCCCCAGGTGAAGTGGATGCTTTGTACTTCGTATTTTATATTCTCATGTGCTGATGATGTCCATCCAGGTGCTGATGAGATCGATGGTGTAGTAGCCCTTGATAGGGATGTATGGTTTCATATGGCTGCTTGTGCAACCATCCCTCTGAGGAAGGTTGCTGTATTGAGCGGCTGTGCGGAAGGTGCCTGAGCACTAAATGAGGGAGTATCGTCAGATGCAATACCAGACGGTATGAGGTTACTTTCATACAGCTCCCTGATGGCGTAGTCAAGCGCCTTGGGCAGTTCGATGCCATTACCAACGATGCTTTGCACCTGTCAGCAAAGAAATTTAATGGTTGGAGGTGACCCTACATTGTTGCCTTCCAGATCAGACAAGGCAGACAAGGCCAGGTACAGTACGTGGACGTTTCCATGGGAGAGGTGACCAGTGTGTTTGCTGTAGATTCACCATACGGCAGTTACATGAATCAGTCAAACACACAACACATACCCAACATAGCCCTGTCCTGATTGAATGCCTCATTGTTCGCCCCTGAGCACTTGTAGCGTGTGTGTTCTTGACGAATATGTTGACAAGGATGTCATCCACGGGGTATGGAGATGGATCTTGAATGCCTGCTTCTCCTCTGCATGCGTCTTGTAGAGTCACAAACTCACGGGAGGTTGATGTAATTGGAGGTGTTGGTTTTCATGTCAGGGAGGACGTCAGTGGGAGGGTGTGCATCTCAGATTGATTGGTGAACTCCTTGAATGCAGCAAGAAGATGGAAGAATGGAGAGGGGTTCTGAAGGAGGGCCTCAGGCGATATGAAGGTGGATGATGGGAATGTGACTGTAGTTGATTCAGAATTTGACCACCACGACAGTGACAATCCGAGATGCGACAGTAGTCGTATGCTCCTTCTGATGCAGAAATGGGACAAGGGAAAAGTGGGGACTTTGCATAAACTAGGAAGCCGATCGTCAGGCTACTGCTTCTATGAGGGAATGCCCCGCAGTTCAGTCTGACTCATTTGCCCCTTTTCCTCATCCTCTCCCCTCCTTTGATTACTATATTCCCCAAAGCACCTGCTGTCCTCACCGTCGCCCTCGTCGCCCAATGCATGTCCAATTGTCCCATCCCTTTCCGTGCAACCCTTGACTTACTACATGCTTATAGTTGTCTCAGCTGGGAACCTGGGGTGTACTTGCTCCTACACTGTCAAGGCGGGCAACATTTGCAACAGCATCTCTACCGCTAACAATGTCTCAATGTGAGTTGTGCCGCCCTTTTTCCACTCCGAGTCGCACACTCATTCCCCCAGCTACCAACTCGCAGTGATCAATGACAATATCATCGATCCTGAGTGCGACAACCTCGTGCCTGATTCCACCCTCTGTCTCGGATGGCAGGGCCAGAACTGCTCCACTACTTGTGTCATCAATAGTGACACTTGCAATGGCATTACTTATGCCTCTGACATCAACGAAACTATTTTCTATCTCAACAACCCTCAGCTGAATGACGACTGCAGGCTCCACAGATTGATCTAGCATTTCTCCAGTCATTTACATGTGGCCTGAACTACGATGCCAGGCGACGAGCATTGTGCCACCAACTACATACGGCGCTCGCTTCTGGTCAATGCTTGCTGATGTGCTGTCATAAACTCGCTGATTATACATGTCGACCGGCCTCTCGCCCATGATTGTCACTGGGTTCGTTGGCACCCAGACGTGACACGACACCCCTTGCACATGAATGGGACAAAGGTACACCAACTCTTTGATCTGTTCAGGATAGCATTTATATTGTTTTTCTTAGCATGTACCACTACCGTGTCCATCACGACTTTGCTCGATCACACCTGGTGTCCTATTTTTTGAAGCCATCCACAACTGCCACTTGAATGTTTCTATCCTCTATCATACGTTGTTACTCAGAATTGGGCCGAGTGAGTGGGTCAACAGACCTTCTGGTTCATGGGGTAAACAATATATCATCACCTTTGACAATAGGCTAGATACAAAGGTGCCATCTCAATGGCCCAACAACATCATCATTCCTTCTTTTGCATTATGCCTGCACCCCCTGATGATGCCCCAGGATAAATGATCCTTTCCAAGTGCATTCAAATCGTATGTCTGTGGTATCATACCTACAGCACATTCAAAGGCTTCCTATCCACACCTACTACCACGAAGCAGACTGCTTCATCCGCTTCTCTAGGGTTCCAACCACTGTTTCGCCGATTTGCATGATCAGCAGACATGACCATGTCCATTGGAATGAACCACAAATGTAGAATGTGCTTGAGAGGTGTACAAGTGTGCTCATGGTGGTGACACGGAGGACATACTAGCATTTGACGCCGAGAAGAGGATGGGAAGTAAATTGGCAACACAAATCGGGATGCGTTTCCAAAGGCTGTGGAAAATAAAGGCTGGGACCCCCACGAAGGCACTCCATCCCATTTCTTCCATATCATGTACTCGTGAGCTCAAGCGGCGACTGGGGAAGAGAGGCTGTTTGCATCCTAACGAAAGAGTAGGGTGACTCGTCAAATTAGCGCTCACCGGACACAGCATCCACAGAGTAGGTCTGATAGGACCTGTGCATCGCTGCCTTTTTGGTGCTAACCCTGTGCCCCAGCATGGCCACAAACCAGCGTTTTCCCAAACCACCAAGTTGAATCGAGCTTGGCAAGCCAGTATGAATTCAGAAGGTACTTGTATGCAGCTGTCCGTGCTTAGAGTGGTGTAATGATGTGCCTACCAGTTGAATGGTTGCATTCATGGGCAGAATTCCTTGCCGCCGAGTTTAAACAAGGATGAGGGAGAGGTCATGTTGAGGAGGCGATCAACCTTGATCATGAGGCACTATAACTTTGCTCAACCAGGCACCCCAAGCAATATGTCTCTCTGACTTGCCTCGCACTTCATCTTCTTGATTGCTACAACCACTTTAGAGCAATGGGTGACTTTGGAGAGGCCATCATCCTCCAATGAGAAGCACTCGATCTTTACCCACAAGGTCACTCTAAACAGTCAATGTTGTTGAACAATCTTTCAGTTTGTCTCTCCACTCAATATAAGCAGCTTGGGGAGATAGAGGACTCAGCATGTCCATTGTCCTTGATCGAGAAGCACCCAACCTCCACCCACAGGAACACCCGGTGACTTGCACGAAACTAGTTTCATGCATGCACATAGCAAAGCAGTCACCCAAGAAATAGAATTTCCACAGCTCCCTGTGGACAAAACCCTTTGATACCATAGGGAATGATAGCCCCTATCATGAGCTATATACCTCTATTTTTCCAGATTTTTCCATCTACTGGTTATTGAGATATTCATTAATCTCTCTTGTCATACCCTTACACCTGCAAATATGTATATAGCATACTATTTCTTTGATTCCTCTTTATTTATCTGATTACTTAGCTAAGTGCCAGTAAGACGAAGTGATCATGTGACCCCTAGCTACCATGTGACCTTGTCCCCATTAGTCTGTACAGCCCTGCACAGCATAGCCAGCCTCTTTGGCAGAGCATTCCAAATTTGGACTCCTTTGCTCAAAGTGCTTCCCCTTAGTGTGCCTGGGTTTGACAGCTTGTGCCTGGCATTAGTAATTGATTGTGCCTTAATTTATAAGCCACCAAGCCTCCTGATTGGCTAGCACAGCCTCCTGTATTTATGTATATAAAGGGGAGCATTTTGGCCTACAGGAGGAATATCATCTTCTACCTCAGATAATCTCATCTGATAAGAGATCCCCTGGGAAACCTCATAAGACCTAATAAGGCAGGGTACCCCAGAGTGAAGTAAATAGGAGTTTAGATCTACTACTAGGCTATTAGAACTTGTACTTAAATAAAGGACAAGTTTCTAAGACTATCCTTTTGGAAGAAACCCCTTTTTGGACAACAAAAGGCATCTGGTCCCTATTAGTAAGCAACCTAAGCGTCCTGTAGTACCAAATAAGGGCTACACTTCGCCCCTCTAAGCCAATCTTGCCTACTCCTTGAAACAACCCTAGAGCGTTGCTCCCTTAGGTTGCCAAAAGATAGCTGTAGACTTTGTAAGGCACAAAGAGAAGAGGCTTGTCAGGCCAAAGAGAGTCCTTCTTATAGTGCTTAGGGGAAAACACCAAGAGAACTAGACTGGAGTTCTCTGGCGCTGGCATTGAGCCTTAAGTACCTACTAGAGGTATATATATGTTGTGACCGTATCTAACGATCCAGGAACAAAAGGGGAAAAGGGCATAGGGTGAAACGGAAGTGAAACACATGAGGCCAACATGTAGTGTGGCAGAATGGAAGAGAAGTGTAACACAAGTGAAACACGTGCATCAAGGAATGGAATAGAAGCGTGATCAAACACTTCTGTGAAAAGGTGAAACATAAGAAGGGACAGAGATGAAACATAATGTGAAACGGGGAAGATGAGAAGTCTCATGCGTAAAACGGAGTGAAGGGAGTGAGACGACTATGACACACGAGATAAGGGCGAATGGGGTCGAGATAAGATATAAGATAAGATTGTCTGTTGTTAGCATAGAAAACGTTAAGTCCAATGAACATAGGGGTTCGGGAATATACCGATCGTAACACTCCTTAGTTAAGACAATAAGACTGAGTTATAATAACCCTTCTGAGTCTATTAAGTGTACTGTCAAGTCAACTACCAACTACCCCCTAAGCAAACCTTTGCTAGGGCTCATTAGGACGACCTACCTATAGGCCTCCTACCCCTATCTTGCCTAGGCTTACTATCCTAAGGGATAAGCCTAAGTCTACACTTTCCAACCTTCTATTGTAGCTCCTTAGTATACAACAAAACCGAGTTTGCTAAAACTGAAGTTCCCTGCACACAAATCATTAGCATTAGGTGAAACCTAGGCCAAGTTCCTAAATCGCCCACCTTAGTACTATCCAAGTACAAGTTTTCACGGTTACTCGGCAACCCATTGCCATTATCTTGAGTTTATTACTGTAGGTGCGTAATCCACCTAAGATCACCCTTACTAACCAGACTATTAGCTGAAACCATCTTTAACAACCAATCTGTAAACTTACGTGGAGGATTGGTGAACAAACCACAGCTCCTAGTACACTAGATTCTCCCTTCCTACTCAGAATCATACCCATTACCTCTAACTCTGCCAAGGGTACACTTCTTGTACCTTCCTTGAGCAAAGTGTTCTAGCCCGTGGAGACAAGACACGTTGTCTGGGGATCATCTATTTTTGTTGGTTCTTCGTCGTCTTGTCTAGAAAGAAGACAATGGTCCAGAAAGTATTGATCAAGAAGGTGCTGATTTTGAGCAAGAAGTTGAGAGTATAGTGAATTTATGAGGGATGCCATTGTATTGCCGCAACGCATATGTTCAGGAAGAATCACATCTCCATCTATTATACCTATTTGCAGGAGTTGCTGTGCCCATTCATCAGATTCTGAATCTTGACCCAATTACATATTTTGATGAAGATAGTGAATGTTCATTCTTGGCCAAAGATTGAAGTGGGTGAGAGTTGCTGGAACAATTTGTTCTTTTAAGCCATGTAGAATCACAGGAAGAGTTTGCCTAAAGTCACCACCAAATAGAATAGTAATTCCTCCAAACGTACGGTTGGGCTGATCCAGTAAGTCCCGAAGAGTGCGATTTACAGTTTCCATAATGAAATGATGCTGAGAGGCTGCCTCATCCCAAATGATGAGAGAGGTCTCTTTGAGAAGTTCATAAATGGCATCATTCTTTTTTATGCCACATGTACTTTGTTCATGGCAGGAAATAGAAATCTTGAAGTGTGAATGGGCAGTATGACCACCAGGAAGAAGAAGAGCTGCAAGACCAGTAGAGGCCACACAAAGGACAATCTTGTCTCTTGCACAAACACCAGCAGCAATGAGTTTGGCCAGATAGGTTTTTCCACATCCACCACCACTATGAAGAAAGAATGAAGATCCATGGGAGTTGAGGACACTATCCATGACAGCATTATAAAGAGCAATCTGCTGAGGATTGAGAGTGGGAAGTCCTCTATCAACATGTTCTTGCTGCTCTTCTCTATTGTAGTTCCTTTGCTCAAAGATAAGCTGATTTCTTTTATGATGGCCCCAGTTATTTTGTGATCTAGGCATGGGAGGAAAGTCCTGCAAGCTTTTGCCATGTCTCTTGAGTTCTTGGTCTATAAGATGCAATCTATAGTCATAAATTTGTTCTTGATTGGGCTCAACAATATGAAAGGTGTGAATGAGTTGATGTGCAAGATCATCACATAAATGATGTTTGGAGGCATCCCACAATCGATGGGGATCCACAGGAGCACAGTGCAACAGAATGACAATGAATAAATGGTGCAACTGATGGCCTGTCTTGAAGTGAGCAGCTTCCTCTAAACACAAAAGCCATTCTTTATCATCCTTGCATAACAGGCCTCTTTAAAGTTTTCATACAAATGACCCTCAACAGTGCGAAGATCTTCATAGGATGTAGCACCTATTGATGAAAAGATATATGAGTTTTATATCACAAACACATAATGATTGATCTCACCTTTGGTCATAGTAAGCAGAAGGCGCAAGTAAAATGCTTCACCCGCAGAAGGGGGGATAAAGTACATGCATCCAATGGCCTTGTATTGTTGACGAATTGTCCAAACAGCCTGACTCTTGTTCCAAACAAAATTCTTGGGAAAGTCTTGATAAAGATAATCATGAGCTTTAGCCGCAATGAGGTTAGGATCTTGATTGACTTTAAACCATCCAAGCAACTGAGTGTCCTTGACATTGTGAACCACATTTTCAATCTTGGCTTCAGCTCGGAAAACCACAGACTGATGACCAGGAAGATGGATAGGTAAACGGTAGACAGCTGGCCATTCCATATGCATGGGGAATTCAAAGATGTTATGGCAGGCTCAGGTGGATGAGATGTATCTGGCATCAAGATAGGAATGAATTTCATTTTCCCCTTCGGTTAGGACAGTGGCATGATCTGGACCCTTGTACTGTACATGTACTTGTGAATGTACTTGACAGCTTTAATAGATCCACAGACTTCCAAGTTGATGTGACAGTCAAATTGCACTAACAGTTCCCTCAGATGAGGAACCACCATTCTATTGTCAAAGACATCCTGATGCTTTTGAATAGTCCTGCCATTATCAGGGTGAGCATAATCAGGATATCCATCCTCTTTGATGAGAGTTTGATTGGTAAAAGCCTTGGGAAAGCATTTCTTGCAAACACCATTTTCCAAACACCTCTGAGGAGAGCAGGGTCCATGAAGCATGCATTTGGAAACAACAAAGTGAAGCTGGGGATGAATTTGTGAATCAGGAATTTGTGCAAAGATAATGGCATCAATTTGCTCAACAGTGGTAATCTTGTCTTGTGATTCCAAAAAGATCAGAAGATGCATATGAGGAAGTCCACGCTTTTGATATTCGATGGTATAAACAAATCCAGCCACCTGTTCAAAGTATCCATCATGAATTTTTTTCAACAATGCCTGTTGCTTGGCATGAAAGACACATGTAATCAAGTCAGGCCTGTCCACAGTCGTTTGACCTAGATGATAATGAGTGGTCAGCTTTGTCAATAACATCCAGGTTAATATATATATATATACCAGCAAGCAGATTTTGAGATATTTCTGGCCAGCTTCCATTAACAGTCATAGTAAGAAATCAGTCAGGCTTTCTAAATTCCCGACAAATGGCCAGAGAGTCTTGAAGGAGCTGCTGCATGTGGCGAGGTCCACCCTTGTGGGTGAAAGGAAGGATGACACGACCAACTTGACCCAAGTTTTGATGTTCACCACCATCTCAACGCATTCGATCTTGTAATACTTGATATAGATCAGCTCTAAGTTTCATCTGATTGTTGGCTGCCCATGTAAGGTTGCACTGCTCAATGGATGCCCATCCATCACAGGTGAATTGCTGAAAGAGCCTTCCTCCTTTGAAGAGATTCTGTGGTTCTATCTTGGATGGCCGTATACGAAGTCTGTAAGCATACCAGAGAAGTTGTGTAACCTTTTTGGAGCGGTGTGCATTTCCATTACACTGTTGCAAGGGTATGTCCAAATGCCAACCCTCCTCTCCATGTGGAAAAAAGAGCACATAATGTAGTGGGAGATAGGATGGGTGGAGATTGCTGATACGACATAGACCACCACTTTGCAGACGTACGACGATGTTACGATCCACCCTTACATTCTCTGAACCATCTCCTGGTACAATTGCAGCTATTTCCTCCACAGTAGGTAAATTATATCTTCTAGCATCAGCAGCCTGTTGTAGATGGAGAGACATGCGAACATTGGTACATTCCTCAGGTGGTTTAGCCTGTAGAATGTTATAAATAATTATATGTTGCATGAATTGTTACAACTCACCCTCATGATTTCATAGGCCTGCTGATAGAGTGGTGCATAAGGATGGATTTCTGTAAGAGTGGTGTGGAAATCCAGCAAAATAGTGCCATCAAGCTGAGGATTGTGTTGGACACGCCTGTTAGTTGCTTCTTCTGGATCATATATATAGAGCTGAGCATATGATGGTTGTAATCCATCAGGTGGTATGAGGGTTTCCATGAGGTGGTGAAGTGCACCATGAATGCGAAAAGATGCTGGTCCAGAGCCTTGAATGGCAGTATTCTCCATATCGGTGCCAATGGAGGTAAATGCTAGAGCATTGTTGTATTGTTGAATTTTCTTTTTAAATTCCTTGGCATCTCAAGGATCATCAAACAACTCCTGCAGAACCTGTGGCCATTGTAGTATGCAAGGTAAATTGACTTGATCCTGAAGACAACACATTCCGAAGTGAGGATTTCAAATGGATGAATTGCTGAGCTTTTCTGAAATAAAATGCAAAGCATGACAATTGGAACAGCAAATATTCATGGATCCAAGAGAGTGTAGTCCAACTGGCTCAGTATATATTCTACCAGCAGGTGGGATGTGACGTGGAGGTTGTGGAACACCATTGTTATTTTCAGAGTCACTGGAACTGGAATTGGATGGATCAGAATCAGGAGGTAATGCAGGTAATGCAGGTAATGGGCTTGGAGATCTTGGAGCAGGTCCAGGTGATGACCTCCTAGATATGGGTGATCCAAAAGATGAAGGAGGAGGAGATGGAGGAGGAGGAGATCCAGCATCAGATTGTTGTTGTTGTCTCTGTTGATCTTGCTTGTACTGTTCTCCTGAGCGTTGACTATATTCTTGAAGAGCATTCTTAGTCAAAGCTTGTAAAAGCTGTTGCATCTGATTTACTCTATTTTCCTCCTGAGATTAATGGATTTCCTCCTGTTCATATATTACCTTCTGTCGTTGCTGTTCCAATAGTCTATGCTCCACCAACTCTTGTTGACGTTGAGCTAGCAGTTGTAGCTCCAACTGTCTCTGATGCTCTATTTGCTGATGTAGTATTTGTTCTTGTAATTCCAATTGCCTCCTATGCTCTATATCCTGCTCCTGTTGAAAGTTGAGAGGATTTGAAGGTCCTGCTTGAGCATTGACAAACTGAGCAGCAGAAGTACGATGATTGGACCTTCTGTTATGCTGGTTTTCATGAGTAGCATTGAAGTTTTCCATCAATCTAGCATTGTAATCCACTCTTGGAGCAAATGTCTGATGCTGATTTGGAATATGAGCTGGCCATATTGGAGGTGGGTTTAGATAAGGTAATGGTTC
>JBBPRR010001206.1:0-12285 GCA_038093115.1 Hortiboletus flavorubellus | reverse complement strand
CCGCGTATCACACGTTTTCCCTGGCCAACCAGGTGCATCAAATCTCTCCAAAAGATGAGATATACGCCTTTGACGTCGAGGCCAACAAACGCGTACTTCAACAGGCGCCGTGGGACCAGGAGTAAGTGCTTCGCAATCACAACCTCCTGTTTGAGCACGCCCTTGCAACGTCGTGACTTTGTACTCATCGTGACTGGACAGCCCGCATTACTTTAAATCGTGCAAAATATCCGCCGTTGCGCTGATTAAAATGGTTCGCCATCTTTCGAAATCTCTAGCCTTTCCAACCCCTGTGTGACGCGAGTGGTGTCGATAGGTCATACACGCGAGATCAGGCGTTCCACACGAAATCATGGGTCTCATGCAAGGAAAAGTCATCGGCAACTCGATCGTGATCATGGACTCCTTTGCGTTGCCCGTCCAAGGCACCGAAACCCGTGTCAACGCTGCAAACGAGGCGAACGAGTACATGGTCACATACGTCCAAGAGTGCGAAAAGGTACAGCTCGACGACGCACTCTAGTAATTAAGCAAGACTAATTATCGTTCTCTCGCTCGGGAAGGTCAAACGACTAGAGAATGTAATCGGGTGGTATCATTCCCATCCGGGTTATGGGTGTTGGTTATCTGGTATAGACGTCGACACCCAAATGAACAACCAGCAATTCCAAGATCCCTTCGTAGCTGTCGTCGTACGTCTGGAGTCGTTTTATCTTTCACTATCTCACTCTCGTGTCTCGTTCTCATTGTATTTTCACAGATCGACCCTAACCGTACGATTTCAGCGGGAAAGGTGGACATTGGTGCCTTCCGCACTTACCCCAAAGACTATACCCCTCCAACGTCTTCAGCCTCTGAATACCAATCCATCCCCCTCGCCAAGATCGAAGATTTCGGTGCCCACGCAAATCAGTACTATCAGCTCGAAGTCGAAATCTTCAAATCCAGTTTGGACGAAGAGCTGCTCGGGCTGTTGTGGAACAAGTACTGGGTCAATACGTTGAGCGGGAGTAATTTAATTTCGGTGCGTTTCTCATTCTCTACATGCTAGCTATTCTGGACTGGATACGATTCGTCGCGGGTGTTTTATAGAATCGTGCCTATGCGGTATCGCAGATCGCAGATTTGCACCAGAAACTTGCGAGAGCACAAGCGGTGGTGGGTAATACACGGCCATCTGTACCGACGTTGAAAGGTCAAGACGAAAAACCGTTCAACAACAAGGTACACCCCTCAATTTCCCCCACAGTCCCACAGTCCCTCTGACGCGATGTTTCATAGCAAGAAGACAAGAAGAAGGAAGACAACCAACTCACCAAAACTGTCAAAGACAGGTCCGCATCGCATTGCTCGCGTCCACTCATCTTGAAGGTTGACCTTCGTCACCGCTCGGTTTACAGCCAGAGAATCGCCGCCGAAGCGCAACATGGTCTCATTTCGCAGGTACTCAAGGACGTCATCTTTTCGTCGAGACCGAGTCAAGAACCGGACGTGTTGCGTGTCGCAAGGCTGGTAGATGCGGCGATGACGATCGGCTGATTGTGTCGATAGCACATGTTGAAAGTGGTACGAAAACGACAACGAAGAAAAGAAAAAGTTGTCAAGTCATCGCGAAGCGTTTGTGAGAAGAGCACGCGTTCAGTTTATGTGACAGAACCATCATGTTGCTCAATAGGCCCAAGCTGTGCATCTTTTTGGCAGCAGTCGTAAATGTTGTGGGAGTCAAAATAACAGCTTGTTCTCCTTGCACACATCCGTCCTGTCGTCCTCGTAATTGGAGATCATGCGGCAGGGACGGGGGCACGAGGTGAATATAAGGGTGTCCAAAGCGGCGACGTGGGTGTGGGCGGGAGGCGAATCGAATCAACACATGTCAATGACAGCAGGTGATAATGCGTAAACTCAACTGATAATGTCGTATGCAGTGATAACAATGACGTGTGGCAGATGGCAGTTGTACGTGAACCACGGTAGGCAGGTTTTCGTTGAACACCCAGGGAGACCACATAACAAAACACATGTGTCGTCGTACATGATGTTGTATCAGGATGATTATTTAGTTTTATAAAGGTACACCTCGTCAAACGCTATGTCACAAAATGATAGAATCCATGATGAGCCCCGAAAGAATGGTCACAAGGTAGTGGGCGTGGCCATGAGCAGAGATGACGCCAGGGGATCAGGGAAAAAAGGTCGGATATGCAAGAAAGGAGGAAACATGAATACAATTGGACACGCGTTAGGCCGAAGAGGTTAGGTATCGCGGAAATTGGATTGCGTCCACTAGGGAGCGTATAAACAACACAACGAACGACGACCGCAAGAGACAACACGAGCGCCGGACAGAGATCGATGGCGACGAAACTGGTGTACGCAGAGATCTATAGCATCATAACAAATGGACTCCAAACGATAGCAATGTTGCGCTGCGGGAGCCGAATGACGATGAACAAAGGATCGCTGACAAAACGACAGAGGGACAACACCAGATGACAGGTGGCTTGCATGGACGGGATAGGCCAAAAGACATAACGAGTGACGAATAAGAGGGGCGTTGACGAGGGAGCTCTTAGTTGCACAATAAAGAGATAAATGTGATCGTGAGGTGGGGTAATAGAATGCACGCGGATGCGTCGAATGTAGGTGTCCGTGAATATGCGATGGAATAACGTTCTAAATTGTCGCGGGTGAGAGTGGGTTAAGGGGAGGGGATCGCAGCCGATGGCTATGAGTCATCCTCCACACCATCAAGATCGCCATTCTCGGCTGCTGCGTCCAAGCGTTGACGATCGGCGCGGCAGAGCGCTTTCAGCTTTGGGAGATCGTCCTTCAAGGACACTTGCGTACTCTCCTCCCATCGCTCGAGCGCCCACTCGCGTACCCAGATGCTTACCTGTACACCATGTAAGCCAAGTACGGATGATGTCGGGTACGCTTACCTTCAAGAAGCGCTTTCCAGCGTACTTTCTGTGAAACGACTCGTGTCGTACAGGTTTTAGTATGTAGTTCAACATCAGGTTCGCCGTAGGGAGCAAGGAACTTTCGGCGTAAGAGGAATAGTGTGCCAGGTTCGCAGACTTCGTGGAAAGAATCAGACAACGTTGAGTGGGCATAAGAGCGTGTACTTACCCATTGATAGTTGCCGAGAATCAACCGAGCTAACCAGATCGAGGCAGCGGCCATCAAAGACGGAGGAGTGGCCAATAACCGCCATTCAAGTGCTCCGACTTCCAACAGGTACTTGCCGATGGTTCGAGCTTTGACGTCGTAGTCATCGGCCTTGCTGATACGCCGGAGGAAGTGCATTGGGTTTGGGAATGACAAGTTCCATTCGATCGTCTTCAACACGTAGCGTTCTGCGAGCAGTATCTCGGACTCGGTGTAGGAGGAATCGGCGCAGTGAAGGAAGTGGGATACGGAAGGCGCCACTATTTCCTCTACCTTGGAGGAGATAAAGAGGCACGTAATGCCAACTAGTTGAAGTTTGGCAAGCGACACGACGCGTGAGGACAGGAAGCGGTCGATGATATTAACACAAAGGAAAAAAGTTTCGGGGAGGAGGCGGAAGCGAGCGTGGACCTGGACGAGCCAGTCGAGCAGGATCCCTCGCATTGACCACGCAAGTTCTTTTTGGCTCGACATGTAATCCGGATTTGGGAGCGTAGCGAGCTGTGGGAGGGAGATGGGTCAGCTGGCTGAGGGAAGTCCACGTGGCTGGCGGATACCTCGACATTTTTCATGTAGTCGAAAATCTCGGTTACATATTCGCTGACCATCAAGGGGTCATCACCATCCTCAGCATCGAGGTCGTCCCATTCGTCACCGTTTGGATCGGCCTCTAGTTCACTGTCGATACCCGCATCAAGTGAGGCTGCCACCTGGGCCTCGTGGTCCTCTTGCTCTTCAAACAACTTGGCCTCGTCGGGCTCGTCGGACGACGTTCGCCGTTTCTTGAAGACACGATTGTCGTCTTCTTGGCGAGTCTCGATTTTGACGTTCAGATGAGAGGCGGCCCGCTTCGAGAGGTCTGCTCGCTGGACCTCGTGCTTGATGACGTGGGACACAGTCGCCGTGGGAGGACGGTGGGCACCCTTCACGTTCGTTAGCGGCACGGAGGGGGGAGCGTCGACGGCCATGGCATTATCGGTATGAAGAGGGGCTGGGGCTATATCCTCTTTTACGTCTGCGAGTGGGCGTACTTTGGACTGGGGTGCGGTCGCCTTGGAAGTACGCCGAGTTGCGGCGACGATGGACAATGGTTGGCGATTGCCAGTAGGCGGAGCTCTCGACTTGATGACCACGCCGTCGAATTTTGCCTTGGCAGAAGGGGGATCGTTGGCTTTACCCTTTAGCTCCTTTGGGGCAAGCGCGGACTTGGTCTTGTTGGCGTTCTTTGGGACCTGAGCGAGGGCGTCACGCTTGCGCTTGCCTTGTGTCGCGGCGTCCACGTCGTTCTCGTTTGCCTTTGCCCTAGAGGCGGCGGTGGGGGCAGTGACGCGGCTGAGTGCGGTGGACTGAGCGGTGGCCGTGGGTGGACCTTTGGACGGGGGTTTTGAGCGGGTGATCGGACGAGAGGTAGCATTCTCGTTGTGGGCTGAGACGGCAGCGCGCGTTACACGGCGAGTCTGGGGGAGGGTGAGCTGCTGCTGCGGGGGGGATGAGGAGGACGTACGGGTATCATCGTGTCGTTGGTAAAGACAAGGACAGCGTCCGCTCGCCTGCCGTTTTGAACTAGCTACACAAAACAAGGCCAAACAAGCGCGCTCGCGTTTGGTCACGTGGCAACGATGAAACACCCCCAAGGGAGGGGTTGATTTTGGAGAGCGCATTGTTTGCTTTTTGGGTTTGTCCACCTCACACGATGCCAGGACCTCCACCCCACCGATCTCGCTCAAGCTCGTTTCGACATGTACAACCACCGTCGTCTCCTCCTCCTAGCCTGGGCATGTCCCCAGCATCCCGATACCTGTCCAACATGAAAGTCATCCGCAGAAGAGATTCGTCCATTGTATCCATATTTGACCAATTCAGCCATGTCTGTGTGTACCATCATAACGGCGACAAGTGGGAGAAACAGGGCTTCGAGGGAAGCATGTTTCTCTACGAACGGTATGGTCCTCCACCCTTGTCTCTCCCTATTCTCATACCCCCACAGTGACTCGTATCCACCGTATGGACTCTATATTATGAACCGTGTCGGAATGGAAGACTACATCCAACGATTATATCCAGAAGACAGTGTCGGTGTGCATGGCAGCTATCTCATGATGCGCCACTACCCCGACTTTACCGCCCGCCGATTAGCAGAAGTCCGCTCAATGCTCCCTCCCTCTATCCAAGACGGCCCTGTCACCAAATTTGCCCCCGAATACGCCATCGCTGACCCCGAAAAGCTCCACGACGCCGACAAGGGCCGCTCCCAGACAGTCGGTTTGTGGTGCTTTGCCACAGATGCGAGGGAACCAATGACCGATGTCGTGATGCGGTGCGCATTCCTCGGAATGCCCTGATACTTGTCTTGACCCCTTATATCGGCAGCTTACATGAATACATCAAACAGAACCTGCCATATCCTGACGAGTTCAGGTATGGTCCTGAACGCCCCCCTCCCCCAAGCTTCCGATCGCCCTCTAGAGCTAGTGGTAAGCTCTTCTGCAAGACTCCCCGCTGTCGCTTATTTCTGCATAGAACGCGGACACCATGGCCGCTCTGCATCAAGTGCATCGAATACCAGTAGTATACATAGTATTTCAGAGTCGGGGGAAGAGGATGATCGCCCAACCCCGTCCACCTCTGCTCCTCTCAATGGTTCATCAGGACTCGACAGACTTCTCGCCAAACTCACAACCCCATCCCAGGCGCAACCCTCCGGCGGTACTGGTGGATCAGAGACAACAGCAGCCAGCCTACTGGCCAGCATCTCCGGTCCTCCTCGTACCATGTCCGTCCCCCCACCATCGTCTTCGGCTGCATCCGCACCTACGCGCGGCCTTGCCCTTCTAGACACCATCTTTGCATCTGCCACTCCACCGCCACCGCGTGCCGTATCTCGCGGTAGTATTTCAACCAACCCCCTTTCCCAATCCACTTCATACAACAACCGCATCCCACCACGTCCCACCCCCCATCAGCCTATGCCTCCCACTGCTTTCTCACAGGATCCCCACATCCTCTCCCCAAAGCCGACCTCTACCGCCCTTCCACAAGTTCTCAATCAAGAGGTCATATCTACCCTTTTGGGCCTCCCTTCATCCCGCGCTTCATCTGCGCGGTACGAAGGTGATAATGAGGCCAGTGATGATGGTGCCTCGGAGCCCGGATCTTTCACGGCGTCTATCCCACAGCTTTCCGTACCTACGGCTCGTAACGGTGACAACGAAGGTGGGAAGACTGGGCCCCGTACCCTCGGAGACGTTACCCCTCGCCCAGCGTTACGTGGCTTTGGTTCCAACATTAACCAAGTCAGCGATCTGTTGACGGCTGCTCGCATCGAGCAGCGAACCGATGCCTACATTGATACCACTCCCTCTGATGCACACCCCCAGACATCCTCAAGCTCCACCAAGACATCGTCCACTGTTCCCACAGACTCGGAATCCACGGCCTCGATATACGCCCAACCTCGCGTCAACTCCAGTTATGCATCATCCACTTCCAAGAATCCTCCCAAACCCCGGCCACTCGTTCCATTCGAAACCGACTCCGAGCTCTGGCCGTACCCACGCGCTCCTCTCGTCGAAACTGACTCTGACGTCATCGAACTCGACTTTGCCGATATGAGCGCCTTGAGCGACCCAGACGCGTTCGAGAGACATGTGGCCAAAGGAAAGAAATCAAGGCGCTCTAAAAGGGACCAGCAAAAGGAACGAGAAGAGATCGAGAAGAGCTGGGACGTCCCTGCTCCCCTGCGCGTGTTTTCCCCCGCCCCCGGCCCACCCGCGGGTATGCCCAACGGGAAAGCGAAACGTTCTGCGCAGCCCCAGTCCACCAACAACGCGGCTCCGAAACAAGTCCTTGCAAGCGCCCATGCGGACTTGCCCAAGGTCAACGTCAACGGTTTGCAGTCGGCGCTCTTGTCCTCGCTCGCGTCGGAGGACACTACCGGCCGGCTGAGAAATCTATCGAGGAAGGACTTTGTCAGCGAAGTCTTGTCCTTGATCTACGTGCGTCTTAGTCTCCTCCGTTCCCGCGCGTGCTGCGTTGTGCTCAACGTGACCGACAGACGAACAACCAATTCGTCGATGACCTCTATCGAGAGTATACGTCTCGGGCTGCTTGAGCGTCGCATGGCGTGGTTCCTAGGTGGCGGGTTCGTTCGTTCGATGGTGCGATCCCTGTTCGTAGCCTTGACAGCCCGTTTGTTTCTGGTGGCTTGGATTCAGATCGATCATGCACGTTTGGGATAGTAGTGCTGCTAGCCGTCGCTGTTTACTGCGAATACACCGTCTTCGCACGCCGTCGTGTGCTGCGCGCTGTGAACTTGGTCACGGCTCGTTACAAAAGAAAGTTCCATGGCATGACTGCGACGTAACATAAAGTTCAAGCAAAGATTGCATCCTTCTCTCTCGCAGGGACTGCAAGGTATACACAGACGGATTACTCTGCACGTGGGATCTAAGATCTGAGGATCGTTACAATATATGGAATTGCTACTAGGTAGTGAGGCACGTGTCTGATGAAGGAAAAAAATAAAGATCGTCGAGTAGGTGTATCTAACCAAAAGCCGCCCGTCGCTCAAGACACATATATCAATCCAATAATGCCGTCCGTGGATCCTTGCCCGAGCCTGCCCGCAGATTCATGACGCCGCCCGCCACAGAACTGAGCGCGTGTGCGTAGAAATAGGCCGCACGGGCCAGGACCGACTGTTCCACCAGCGCCAACACGTCTGTCACCAGGATCGGCCACCCATACTCTCGGTGATCTTCTTGCGTGAGGAGATCCGAGATCAAGACGGCCCCTTGGTCTCGTAGGAACTTGAGGTTGTCGGTATTCCGTTCGTCCGTGGCGATGTAATACCTTGCCAAAAAAAAAAAGGCGGGTCGTGTCGGAGATGATGCGGTTGTATGAAAAAAAGGGGGAAAGCAGGCTCACTTGTCATCGGGATTTGGCGGGTCCAGGGTCACGAGCAAGGGATCGGGATGTGCATCGGGTACGTCGTACGCGTTCGCCTTCCCGCCATGCATCGACACTAGAACCTCTCGGCCAGACTGAAGATGCGTTTTGATTCGAGCGAGATGAACGCCAAAATCAGCGTCCATCGACCAGCCGAGTCTCGCGACTGTACAACCGTGAGTAGTCTCATAGGGGTTCAGACGGAAGAAAAGCCTACAATCCCCTCGGCGCATATGCGCGCCCATCCACAGTCGCCCACCGTTCAGAGCGAACATGCGATCGCTGATCCGTTCGGCCAAGGAGAGAACGTCATCTATCAGTCTTATATCGTACAGCACCGTCTGCGTGAAACGTGTTTGGCTTGCAGCAGAGGTGAAATACAAGGCACCCTCATTTAACCAATTTATGAATTACAGGCGATCATGAAGGAGTAAAAATACTCACGGGTTTGCGTCCCAAATGAAGCTCTCCACGCAATAGAAGGACCCGCGCTGATATATCATGGAAATCTTCATATAGACCCCTTATCCGATTTATTGGGGCAGCTTCGTAGATTGGCGAAATCACATCTTTTACCATATCCGTACCAGCTCTGCGATCGGAAGCATGTTCAGCATCTCTTCGACCGAGGCTCAAATACACTTACGCGCCGTCGTAGGTATAGACCACCTGGAAACCGTTTTCCCGGAGGACGTCACCAATTTCCTCCACTGACGATGCTGGTGTGATGCGTTCTCCATCCTCTACGATCCTCCGAACAGTATCCCAATCTACCAAAGGTCTACCTTCCGGCAGAGCCTCCTTCAGTGCACGGTAGATCTCCGAGTCCGGCGTCGGACTAGTCCATGATCCTGGTCGGTCGCGAGAAGCATCACCCCCGTTTGCACTCCACCCTCCGCGTAACCGTGTGTCTTGGGGTATATGATCGACACGGACAAAGTCATTTGGATCGTACCACCCATTCTCAACAGCATGGAGGCTGGGCAACATATCCCCCTTTGTGTCCCGTACGTGGTAGGTATCAACGTCCCAGTGGCCGTCGGTGGACTCGAGGTCTATCGAAATGTTTTGCAGGCGAAGGTAGTCTGCGGTCGTGATCACGGCGTGCGACTGATGGAGGTGTGTCAGGTTGAACATGACGGATATCGGTATTCGCCACGCCATTTGTTGTTCGATGGGGAGGTCGCGCCACTCGTCGGAATGCGTGGCATCGCCGCGATTCACCATTGTAGCATATGCAGCACACGTCGCTCTGACGAGCAGAAAGTCAGACCATAACAGACGTTAGCTGGAGGAGATGCGAACGTACATATCAAATTCGCACGCGCGGGCATATACAAAGGAGGGTATGATAGTCGTACGGTTCAGTAACCGGCCATGAAGGATTGCTGTTTCGATGATATAACGCATCTGACATCATGGTGAGTGCACGGAAGTAGAACTTTCACAGACCACATACGTTGTTCCAACCTAACCAAAGGCTATAATCGCGTGCATAGAACCCGTTCGTTTTTGCAACCAAGTCGGTGAGGTATTTCAACTCGTGCTCTGCAGCGCTTAGAGGGCCCTGTGGATGTGGGGCAGCCTCGTGATACCAGACGACTTCTTCGCTCAACGTGGTCAGCGCAGGGAGCGACTGACCGAGGAACTGGATTTTAACGCCATGTATGGACGACAGACCGAATCCGACGAGGATGCCGACCAAAATTGCTATTCCCACGAGCGAAGAAACAGATGTGTTGCCTCTGAAGCGCCTTGACATGACTGAGGTGTTTCAGAGAACCGACCAGCCAGCGATTATAGTGAGAGGAACATACAAGGCTGCGAGACCATTGCGTCGGGGATAGATAGGTTGAAGCTGTGAGGGCATAGCTTTGTCAGTTTCCTACACCCAGCGCTGCCAATTGGCGAGTCAAATTGTCAACGGCGAGACGCCCGTTCCGTAACATGTGCCTCAAATAGGCCAGCGACTCTCAGGCTCGCAACACGACAGCTTTGATGTAAAGCACCATCCACCACCTCTCAGAGAGCACTTCCTCGGCTGCCTGACTTATGGAGTCATCAATGCAGTGTGCATGATGCGGTACGTCCGCTGCCACCGTGACGCGCAGCAGCCTTTGCTGGCAAAAATGATCACCATGGCACTGCTGTATGATTTCGAAATCACACGGGTGGTTTAGGCGCGATGGGGCATGACGAACGAGTCGGAATGATGACAATGTGAGCATACCTGGCTTCTTTTAACAATTCTTCGGTGGCTAGCGTGGTTCTTGCAGCGTGCGCCAGTCCGAGGGAAAGTCGAATGCGCACGGGCGTCGGGAAAAGAGAAAAAATATTTACAGACTTGTCAGGCTGGACTGTCGAGTTTCATCACTGCCACCGTATGAACCGGCGCAGTCTCGTGAGTCTGACATGTCGGACTTTTTGTTTCCCTGTCATAAGCAGTCCAGTCCAGTCCAATCCTTTGCTGACATGATTCTTTGCACACGATAGAATAATCCAATCGAGAACTTAGACAGACGATGAGCGAGCGAGCTGGGCAGCCCAACAGCTTGCTTCCCCGGGCCCAGGCGTGTCTACCGTTAGTCTACCTCTACCACGCCGGCCACCACATCAATGCCACGGCATGGCTCGGAGTTTGTATGAAGATCCTCGTACTGCGCGACACGAGCGGATCCACCCACGCCCTAGAACGACAATCCAATCCAATCATGAATGACATCGGCGGTGGCGTCGGTAACAGGGTTGTCAGTGTACTTTAGGAAGCGACCCGTTAGCCGCATCAATAGTGTTACACCGTCGAGAAGCGTCAGTCATCTACGGGCGATCGGGAAGCACAAGTGTGACAGGGGCCTGGGGGGCTCAACGCGCTATATTGAAAAAAGGGTGTGTGGAACATCGCGGAGAGTTAACATCGCGGAGAGTTGAATTTTGCACCTCAAGAACATGTAGTTGGGACAACGTTATCATGGTTATCAAGACCCAGATCGTTGCTTGATCTATGCTTGAACGACAATAAGGTAACAAGCATTCAAAACATAAGTTGCAACCAAGACGGAACCACGCATGTACTAGTCAATTTTCTTGGGCTCCTCCACAGGTTTTCTGCGTGCCAAAATCTCCACCCATTTCTGAGGAAACCAGCCTTCTCTCCCGTCATGCGTCCGATCAACCTCTCCACCAGTTGCTCTCCACCTCCAGCTGGGGGTCCACTTCCATCCCTGTCGTAGGGTACAACTTTCCCATGATTGCAATGATCCTGTCCTCTTTCAACACAAGCTCAGAGGGTGACGACGGAATGAAAGGGTACAGTGCTTGAGCAAATGAGAGTGGATTTCTCGTCAAGTGTAAACAAGGTCCCCTGCCGACAAAGTCCGACCGCCGTTACTCTAGTTTACAACCGTGAAGGAATTCCGGTCATTACATGTTTCACTTCAGAGGGGATGTCGCTTTGAGACATGTGCATGAATCACAGTTCCAAGAGTCTATCCGTGCTGTATCTGAGCGTATGCTTTCATGAGAGCCACCCCTGTCACCGAACGACATGCAAATAGTCGTGTATTGTTATCGTCCATATCTAGGTCGCATCATGCACATCGCACTAGCAAATCGTCTGCTACAATAAGTCTACCAAATCAGAATATATAGATCGAAAGCATATCGCGACTGCAATCGTTGCCCTCCTACAACAACAAGGTACCACTAAACCCGGGGCCTACCGTCCGAGGCTGCCTCGCCGTCGCTACAGAAATAATACCGAGTGAAAACAATAAGTTAGATGTGTTCATACATGCACATGTACGCCTTGCTCTTGAGCAATTCTGAGCAATTCTTCCAGCGACGTCAGCCAGACGACGGTATCACTGATAAATGCCCAGTCCCTTGGCGCCGTCCCGCTGTCCGACTGTTGTTTCTCGTTCTCGGGTCGCGTCGGATCGGCGTCGGACGGTGACGGTGGAAGTGCCATGGAAGCGACATAGTGCCCACCCAGCTAGAACAAGCGATATGGTGAACCGTCTCTTCGATGTGCACACAAACACGTACCATGTTGCCAATGTACACCACGACCGCATACAATCTATACATGCACGGCGCCGATCTCCGCGCAGGACCCCGCGTCACCGCCACCTGGGAATCAAAGTAATCTTCTCGTCTCCAGGCTAGGTACGG
>JBBPRR010001205.1:0-12294 GCA_038093115.1 Hortiboletus flavorubellus | reverse complement strand
CGGCTTATTGCGCTGGTTGGGCCCCGGGGGTGGGGGGGGGGGGCAATGTACGTCTGGAGGGCAGGTCCCTTCGATCAACTCAATTAGAAAATGAGGCTGGAAGGCTCCCAGGCTCACCTCCGATAGAGATTAACCTTGTTATTATTCATGATGAGCACTGCAAAGTTACCAAAATTGTAGTTTTAATTGTGCATGCCTGCATGGTATCGCTCCCTCGAGAGGCAATACCTCAGTGGAGGTCGGGTGGAGACAAACACTGGACAACGAGGCAAATATCTGACTATGGCCAAGTGCGCGAACGCTCCAGGGTAACAGATGAGATAAATAAAAGAGTAGGGGCAAAGGACGGCCTCCAGGGATGCCTCCGGTGAAAAAAAATGGAGCCGGTCACCTGGTGTTAACGTTGTTCAGGCACCTGCTGGACTAACAAATATTTGGAGGCTCCACGGCATACCTTTGGTTCATACTTCACCACATACGGTGGAGCTGGGCAATACAAAGCGGAAAATTTGGACTACCCTCAGAGGAGACACGGTAAATTTTTAATTTAACCTTTCCCGGGTTATTTAACTCAATGGTAGACTGAAGCAAGACGTACTGTCCATATTTGGGGGCTGGCCACTCGGGGCCAGCCGCTCCGAGTCGTCTATCCTACCGCATTCCAACGGCCTGGCGTCTTGAAGTAGAATAATGCATCCCAAACCATCCAAAGATAGCCATTTCTTGAAGGCAAAAAAAGATCAAGGCCACCTGAATAAGCAAAATGGGAAAACAATTTCCAGTTGGAAATAGACATCAAGAACGTCGACCAGTTCCCAGGACCAGCAAGGATGCTGCAATCCACGCACAGCAACAGCGGGGGGAATGCATATCAAAAACTTGACAAATTGTACGTTTCTTCACCATTTGACAGTAGCTCTGGATCAGATGTTTATATACATCGCAACCAGAGCACAGCTGTACTCGGGTGTCTGAGGTATTGTGAAGATCCAATGTGTCCTGCCTGCCTACGAGCTTCAAAAAACATGAGGACCAGATGTGCAACCAATTGAACGCAAAGGGACCCCGTCCCTTCACCAGATAGGCATGCAATGGCAATGCAATACAGACACTGAGGCAGTGGACCTGGATGGTCCAGTTTTTCGCTTGTCCACCAAAGAGATGGAGATTGCAGCATATTGCCAGATTGAAAACTAGTCAATCTCCCTTAAATCTCAGACCTAAAGGTCTGGTCGGTTTATCCTCGTGCTTCTACGTCATGGATCTAATCGTCAATAATTGCCAATCCTTGTTCAAACACGAGAATGCAGCACTCACTGCCTGGGAGTCTATAGCAGAATCCTGGCCAAGGCTGTCCTAAGAAGGTAGCCAAACTGAATCCCAGCGGCAACTCAATGTTTGCACTAGAAGGAAACTGCTTATCGAGTAACAGGTATGCTAGTGTCATGCCAGCTGTTGTAACCAGCATTCATTCGGAACAGACACCCATCCACCCATTTGAACTCCATCCAGTGTCTACACATACAATGAACGGCAGAATATCAGATGTTAGCCGTGCACGATGAAGAATGGACTGCAGGTCCATGATTAACGCTTACCATCGAGGTTGGCTGTGGAAAATCCAAGATGTAATGAAGAATTATTGTGCCCAAACAGGATAACCAGGGTCTGTTTTGTCTGCAGAGACAATGTTTTTGTTTGTATTCCTTAAAGCTCCGAATTTACTTGCGCAGTCCTGTATTGTGTTGCAGAAATTCAAGTGGACTTAAGGTTCCCGTCATTCTGGTCTGCTGCAACTGTTCAGCACGAAAACAAGTCATTCTGCTGACAGATCTATTGAAAGTGCCGGTTGCTTGAGCCTGAATTACTTCGATTGCCTGCAGTGTTCTGTATCCAGGGAGAAGCAGTCGAATCCCTTATTCTGTGTGTGTTCAAGTTGGTGTGGGCTCGGAGCATGTGCTGCGGGCTGACTTGGATGTCTGTCTCCGAATCATGCCACAGTCGGCAGAAATGACCACTGTCACACCGCTTCATGCACATGACTGTTGGTAAAAAAAAAACAAAGAAAACCAGAAGACCTGTCTCTCTGAGAGAGGGAGTCAAGGACGCAAAAAGGATAGTTGCCCCACTTTCTTGTTGAATCCGAGCTGAGTACAAATCATGGCAGAGTCAGAGTCCGACGTGCCCATCAAGAGTCTGCCATTGAATACTACATCAGCAATGTGAGACCCCTACTGTGCTGTCTGCATGGTCTGTGTACAGACCCTGCAGACAGTCAGTTCTCACAGTAGCGTAACTGTGGACAGTCATGTCACTTATGTGGACAGACGCCATTGTCTGTACACAGTTCATTCACAGTCCACACAGTATACTCACAGATGACACAGTAGACACATGAAACAGTAGATTCAAACACGACAGTAGTAAAGAAAGGTATCACAGGGCAAGAAGTACTCTATGAAAATCAGGCCCATTTCTAGTATTTTGCAATGAATCATGCGCGTGCATGTCCCGGCGCTGTCAAGTGACAGACGTTAGAAATGGGTATGAGCACATGACAACTTACCTTCACCATCTGACTCAGCATCAATGTCAGAGGACACTGCAATCAATGCCCGGTCGTCCAACATGTCCGTGTTGTTCGCTGCTGATACGCACTGGGAGACTTGCACTTGCCTGGATCGCACTGCAGCATTGCAGTATTCCCGTGCCCCGTTGACAATTTCACCAAACTTCCCCTCACCAATCCTCAAGATCGACCGCATGTACCAGAGCGTCTTTGTCCCCCAAACGATGTCTGAGAAACTGGCCTCGGATCTTTTGCCAGGTACTTCTTTGACCCCATTAGTATACATTGTTAATGCGCGTTCGACCTGTGATGACCAACAATCAAACTTTGATACTCGGATATCAGGCACTACATACCGACGTGACTGCTAAGACCAGCGCACCTGATGGCACTGCATTGCCTATCAACTTGTGATAAGTGTTGTTGTCCACAGCGGCCACATCCTTGAGGTGGGATGCAAATGTCTGTAGTACGAGCTGCGACTGAAACGATTTGGATGCCTAATCATATTTCACCACTCATTCTCGGGAGAATAGTGACCCAAGAAACATACCTTGTAGTGATTCACTCCAAGGTATTCAACTTTGCCATACATGAAGGGCAGGCTGGGACTGAGTGCGAACTCAACATATGCCTGACGCTCCTCCACGTTTTCATATTTCGGGTCAGTACTCCATATGTCCTCAATGGCATCCATGCCCGCTTTGCCTATATGTGCGCGCCACTCATAAATCTTCTGCATGCACTGGATATGACCCGAGATTTGACCGTCAAGCAGTCATGAAGTGGTATTAGTGATGCAATTCAACGATGGGATGAAATTCCTACCAAACGATAGATATTGTCATCCTCATCAAACCAATGGGGCCAATCCAACATGACATGGTCCCACAGTTCTTGCAGCTTGTCCACGAAGCAGTCAGGGAACGACCATGGATTCTCCAAGGTGCCGCAGTAGAGACAGAGCAAGGGAATGAAGATCTTTGTAAATTGAGCCACTGAACCTTCAGGTAAGTTTTGATGGCTGGGGCGATTCTTGATTGTAGTTGCCGTCAAGATAGGCACGCTATGGTGCAAACGCTCTTGGGGGGCATTCGCGACAATCTTTGTAACGGACGTAGGTCCCTAAGTAAACCTGTTAGCATCGTTTGAAATACATAGTAGGCAGGTTGAATACCACGGCACTCTGTGCCCTGGCCGGCTGCCATGTCTTCTCTGGCTCGTCGGCGAGTCCTCCAAATGTATACAATACACTGCCTTGCAACTGGTCATCTCCGTGACTCTGGTGCTCGTGGGTCTCAGTTTCTGTGGGACATTCTTGCTGGATATTAGCTGACTTGCCTACCTTGCAAGTGCGCTGGTAATTATCGGTAATGCCACTTGGGTTTTGGAGTTTCACTTTCTTAGGCGCACTTGGACCCAAGAATGTACTGTAGATAATGGTTAGCAGCTTTGGCATCTAAGCTATTTGAAAGAATCACTTACGCTCCCTCATGTTGGAGCTTGTGCTTCCCTCCTGGCAGGTGGACAGAAGCGATAGTGGCCTCCGAATGTTTCCAGCGACTGCCGACCCAGGCTGCGTCAATGAGTTGCCGTGTGACTTTAGCTGATCTCTTAGTCAGGCTCCCGTTGCCAATATCTGACGCTTCATCGTCGCTCCCAGACATGGCCACATCACTGGCAGGCTCGGTGCTGTAGACAACCTCACCGTTGGTTGACTTGGGCTCAGTGTCCGAACCTTTCGAATGGCAAAAAAAGGTAAGTGTCCTCGTGGAAGCCTCATGTATCAGAGTACTTATGCCTTTCTCAGTCTCAGTGCCCCCACTCTCTCCATCACCCCCAGCCCAAGCCGGACCATGCTGTGAGGTCTGTGCCCTCCCGATAGTGTTATAGGGTGCTGGCATAGGCATCGGAGGTGGCTTCAATGTCTTCGCCATGGCCGATGTGGGACTCTGGAAGTTGGTATGCTGAGTCTTCATTTGCACTTCTAACTGATCTTCTAATCCAGCAACTAGGCGGATATTTTCTCGGCGCTCTTTTCTGGCAGCAGCAGCAGCTGCTGCTAGGGCAGAGCGCTCCTCTTGGACAACCTTGCTGCTTCGTCGTGCGGCAGGCAGATCAGGCGCTCCTGAATGCCAGTTTTTGTTTGCTGCACGGGTGGTGATCTGCTGTGGCATAGTAAGGGAGAGGGCAAGATGGCATCCTCACACCACCCGGTCAGTTTTTCAATGTATGCTTAGTGATCAGTGCCTCTTTTTTTTTTCTTTAGAGTGCAGATATCCTCACACCACCCAGTCAGTTTTTCAATGTATGCTTAGCGATCAGTGCCTCCTTCTTTTTCTTTAGGGTGCAAATGGCCGCTGCCATTGTTTTTTTTTTTCAGAGCATGTAGATGGCGGCCCCTGCCGTTGGTTTTTCCACAGAGAACGTAGATGTGCCTGGCTGCCCATTAAGTGCCACTGCAACCGGTGAATCTTGTTCATTTTCACCCATGTCTGCTGTCAATTTTTTTTCTTCATGAAATGTAGATGTGCCTGTCATCCCAATACAACCATGACCGCCGTTATCGTGGGGGTGGTCTGCTCTCCACACTCATGTCCCCAGCTGGACGGTTCCCTGTCCATCCCTACCGCCCTCGCTTATTTCTTTGTACCCTCCCAGACTGCAACAAACGTTGTAGGTCTCAGGGAGGTCTGAAACGTCATGTACAATCACATCAAAGTCACTGCCGTCAACACGCACCACCCCTACAGCAACATCCTGACTGCCTCACCAACGCTGAAGGCTTGTTTATGGGTGATGAAAGTGAGCACAATCCAGACAAACCCATGACTGACAGTGATCTGCCCAAATGGCATATTCGGTTCCATCCTGTACTTGATGGTGCGTATCCACTAACACCGATGGTGTACTTTCCTCTGACCAGACGAAACAAATAGGCACACCATGTGATCCCTTTGGTCATGATCTCCCTCCGAGCGTGCCACCATTCCCCTTGGATTACTGCACCCAAGGTGACTGGACCCCCTATATCAGCCATGCTCATTTTGAGTCGGCAGAGTTTCTGTACCAAAAGGTTCAGATGTCCACAGGCAAGATAGATACATTAATGGATATCTTGTCCATGATGTATGATGACCACGAGCCACCATTTGGGTCCCACGATGCGCTGTATAAGTCCATTGATGCTATTCCATACGGAGACTGCCCATGGCAGTCTTTTGCGGTGAGATATTCAAGACCATTGCCCGAGGACCCTCTGTTGTGGATGCTGGCCGACTATGACGTATGGTTCCATGATCCACTCCAAATCCTCGAACAACAAATCAGAAACCCATCATTTGCAGGCGAAATTGACTACACGGCAAAGGTGAGTCTTACTCTATGAGCTTTGATCATTGTATTGACGATCATTCATCACAGGTAGTGACAGATGAGAATGGCCAACGTGAAGTTTGTGACCTAATGTCGGGTCAGTAGGCATGGGATCAGTCGGTAAGATTGTGCATTTCAATATAGTTTGCATCCTTGACTTTACAATTTTTGGTCTAGGAACTTATTGCACAGGATTCAGATACTCACGGTGCAACCTTTGCACCCATAGTACTAGGCAGCGACAAGACGACGGTCAGCGTCAGCACCAGCAATACCGAATACTATCCATTGTACATCTCTCTGGGAAACGTTCACAACAATATCCATCGTTCTCACAGTGGCACAGTGTCTGTTTTGGCTTTCCTGGCCATTCCCAAAAGTATGTATTCATATTTCACTCCCCTCAAGCTTGTGCTGATGCATCATGGTCGGATAGCTGACCAAGCACACAAGGACAATGTTGACTTTCGCCATTTCCGCCGCCAGCTGTTCCACTCCTCCCTTGCTGCCATCCTCGAGCCAGTAAAACAAGTTATGATAACACCGAGAGTGACACGATGTGCCAACGGCCACTTCCGCCGTATCATATATGGGCTTGGGCCGTATATTGCTGATTATCCGGAACAAGCAATGCTCGCATGTATTGTACAGGGTTGGTGTGCACAGTAGGTTATGTCGTTCACTTTTTGAACAATGTCTGGACTGACATTGGCCAGTTGTACCGCCCAGAATAATGACCTCGATCGAGATGCTGGACCACGTGCACATGTACACACTGCACAACTGCGAGCCACGATGGACCTGCGAGGATTGTGGGATAACTACAGTATTGTAGGTGATGTTGAGGTATGTTCAATCAGAAGTCGGACGCTGTTGCTATTAACAATCGGATTGTAATCAGCCTTTTACGGCTCATTTTCCTCGCGCGGACATCCACGAACTGATTGCACCTGATCTCCTCCATCAACTAATCAAAGGGACTTTCAAAGACTACCTTGTTAGCTGGGTCAACAAATATCTAGAACACACCTATCCAAAGCAGCAAGCCGCTGAAATCATAGCCAAGATCAACCGTAGGTAGGTTATCATCTGATTAGGCAACATAGTGAATGATTTTCACTCTCATCAACAGACTTGCCGCTGTGCCCCGTTTCCTGGGCTGCGCTGATTCCCTCAAGGTCGAGGGTTCAAGCAGTGGACAGGGGATGATTTGAAAGCGTTGATGAAGGTGAGTGGTCCTACCCTTCGCTGATCTCTACCGGTCTTAGTGGTTGACTTTCATGTTAGATTTATTTACCCGCAATCACAGGCCTGGTCCCGGACCAGATGGTTCGCACTATTGTAGCATTCCTCGAATTTGGTTACATTGTGCAAAAGTCAGTAATCAACAAAAGTGACCTTGATGCTATCGACGATGCGGTACAGTGTTTCCATCTCAAATGGGAGATATTCAAGGCAGTCGGCGTTCGAGAACACTTCTCGCTACCTTGACAACACTCCATGGTTCATTATCGCATGCTAATTGAAATGTTTGGGGTATTGAATGGGCTTTGTTCTTCAATCACGGAATCCCGGCACATCAAGGCAGTGAAGGAGCCATGGCGCCGCTCAAATTGATTCTTGGCACTCGGACAGATGCTGGTCACAAACCAACGACTGGATAAACTGGCCGCGGCGCGCTTAGTGTTCACACAAAAGGGCATGCTGGATGGGCCATTGGTGCTGCAAGGGAGAGCGCACGATGTCGTCATGGAAGATCCCCAGGACGGAGATAAAGAAGACAAAGCTCAGGCCATTGATGGGGATAGCAAATCCATCTATGATGTTCGACTGGCAAGAAAACCTGGCGAGCAATCCCTGTTACAGCGCATCCATGTCGTGATTACTAACCATCCAATATACTTCTTAGTGCCAAATATATCATGTTCGTGCGAGGGTGTCGCTGCCCATTATGACTTACCAGAGCTCACGGAATGTCTCCGGTGCTTCCTGTATGATCAACTGAACCCCGGTGCAGAGGTGCCTGGCAACCAAATGAGCCTACGTGATTGTCCAGCATTCAATGGTGACATCAAGGTGTTCAACTCTGCGTCGGCAACCTACTATGCACCTAGTGACCAGTCAGGACGAGGCGGGATGCACCGGGATACCGTACATTGTACACCACAGTGGTGGGGTGGTGCAGCAAGATATGATTGTGTTTTGGTAGACGGTGGTGGTTTGGAGGATGATCCACTCGGTGGTCTGTTGGTTGCGCATGTCTTACTTTTCTTTTTATTCAGGCATCAACGGTGTTCTTACTCGTGTGCCCTGGTCAAATGGTTCCTACCAATCAGTAATGAACGTGATGGCTCAACAGGAATGTGGATCGTAGTGCCAGAGGTGAATGCAGCCAGACAGTGGGTTCAATCGGTGATTTCGGTACAAACTATACTATGAGGAGTGCATTTGATTGGAGTGTATGGCAAGGAATATTTACCTGTGGAATTCCACTTCTCCGAATCTCTCAATGCATTTAATGCTTACTATGTCAATAAGTACATAGATCATCACTTGTATACTATCTGTTGACCTGATCAGGTCCTTACGCTTTCTGGAGGAACTGTTGCGGTCTGCAGGGACTTGGGGGAACTGTTGTGGTCTGTTGGAACTTGAGGGAACTGTTGCAGTCTGTAGGTGCTGTGAACACTTTCCTACAGACACAACAGACGGTCACAGACCTGACAATCAGGCCACAGACTGTGCAGACATCATAGCAGGGGTTCCATATTGCTGATGTATTGACTCTTCGACTTGATATGGGCATTGCCATAAGTGGTCTCCGGAAATTGGTTGTTAATCCTGGTGCCAGGCCTTGAAGAAATGGAATAAAAGTAATCCATGATGACTATTGCTCAGTGCCTCAATGTATGGACAGTCGATTAGTGCTAGTGAATACTGAAGACTGACTCTCCTGAGGGTCTGGATCGATCACCACACAGATGGCATCGTTTCCGGACTCAGATGCTACTACTTCATCATGCTAGAATGCACAAATCACAACAATGTAACCTCAGCTTGTCATCCGAGTCTAACCAAGTGCTAGCTATTTTGCCATTCAAGATGTGTGTAACACACTACCAATTAATAGCTAACAGCTCTATGAACGCTCGGACAACTGCCAACATTGAACAATCCTGGACATCACAATCTGAGAACGACCACCATGACACAAGATACTTACTATTCAATGCCGACATACTTTCAGTTTCTTCATTACAGCTGTTTGCAAAACGATGCGGAAAACGCGTTTGAAAATTCGACCGTCGGGAGCTGCCGGAGCAGGACCCCGAATGCACTGTAGCCTGTTTGAGTATGTGACTGTCACATTTCAACACCTCTGTCCACCATGCCCCCATCATCGCTGGCTCGCGATGAAGAACAAGTCTATGCATTCAATATCTCTCTGTCTGTTTATTCACTCCTCAAGAAAAAGGCATCTACTAAGGGCAAAGTGTCTACCTCGAAGGAGGAGAAGTCTGTTAAGGTCAAAGAACTCCAGTTTCCTGCCAATGCCAGTAACTACCTTGATTTTCTGCAAAGCATGCTCGACAAGCATGGATAGGATCAATACAAGGTATCAGAGAGGAGGCGCTTTCCATTCAAGTATGTGCTGCTGAAGATGAAAAGGTCAGACTTATTTTTTTGTCGCTCACGTGCTGACGGATGTTCGGTTCTCTATCAACCCATCTAGCCAGCGCTCCAGCAATGCAATGGATGTCGACCATGAGGCTGACTACAAAGAAATGGTGAAAAAGATTGAAGGCAGCAATGTAGAATACTCAGTAAGTCACTATAATATTAGGATAGTAAGTACCTGTAGAATACTCAGTAAGTCACTAAGTAAGACTAAAGGTAAATGGTCTGATGTAAGGTACTGCTTAAGTAAGCAAGTAATACCAAATATGGAATAAAGAATCCAACAAGCAATCCTGCGATAACCAAGATCTTCGTTGACATGAAGGACGTCCAGAAACTCCCCACCTCAGGCAACCCCAAGAATGAAGAGAACACGATGACTGATGAGGAAGTCGGCCAGGTATGTACTATATGTTTGTTGTGCCACTCCGAATCATTTCACTCACGAGATCAATAGAGTCTGTTGCTCAAAGCCAATGATTACGACTCACGTCTTACCTGTTGGCGTATCAAGCTTCAAAGCCGTTACAAGAATGACTTTGACAATGGACTCACATATGTTGGTCCATTGGAAACTATCCCACTCACTCCAGCCATGGTTATGGATTGGTGCCATGCACTAGTAAGTCTCTGTCGTTTCACCACGAAAATACTCTAACTAGCTTACAGGAAGAAGGGCTGGCTATGCTCAGCACTCCGCCAAACATTGAATTGTTCAATCTCGCAAATAAAGTGCCTTTTTTACATCCATCACGAAAAGCACAGGCACCTGCTCCAAGTCTGGCAACACCAAGCGTCGATATCAACTCATTGACATCAGTGCTGCTTCTCCAGACACTCACGAACATGGGCCTCCTGCAGTCTGCTACTGCTTCGCCGTCTCAGGCTTCTTCCACTGCCATGGCTGCCAGTGTTGCTGTCCCATCTCCAGCGACACCGAAGTGCAAATCTGTTGAACGGGCCATCTCCCCGCCTCTGCCATCACCATCTCAACTCACACAATTTCTCACTTATGCTGAAAGCAATCTCGGCATGCGCAACGCATCCATGTATGAGGGTTTGCTCAAACTTCGAGGCATTGGACCAGATATTCTTGCGGACACTGACGAGAAAACATTATCCGAGATTGGTATTTCAATGGGCGACATCATCCGTCTCAAAAAAGGTAGTGTCGCTTGGTGGAATGGCCCTGATGCAAAGTGAAAGCAGAGCAATACCTCAACATCATCGGGTACTAAGCATGGCCGATTCGGATCTCCAAAACTCCCACCAAAGAAAAAGGTTGCATACAAGAAGCGTTACCATGATGGTGGCGGTTCCCGCTTTACAGTGGCCCCGATGCAACAAGACGATGGTGATGGCCCGTCAGGCATTGATTTTGATCTATATTACAAGTGTGAGACACAGAATCAGTGGCTTCCCGTTCCAAAAGGGTTTATTGTTGTCGAGGACGAGGAGAATGACACGGACATATTTCCTTCACTTCTCACTAGGCAGTAGTATATAGTTGTATTTCGTACTATCTATACTATATACCCAGACGCTCGAAAATAGCCCTCTGCCTTATCAGGAGTGATGCTTTGACAAGCTCAAACGATAGCCATAACAGAAAGATCACCCTCATGGCGGTGCAAGTATGATTTGATAGACGAAAAGGCTTGTTCAATAGGATTGTAGTCGGGGGAGTATGGCGGCAAGTAAATGAGTTTACACACTACATATAATCAGTAGGAATGTATGTCGATACATTCTGACTTACAGTTCATGTCCTCAACCAGTGCTCGAACTTCTTCACCGTGGTGGATACGACAATTATCCATAACAAGAACGCTGCGTGGACCAGGATATGGGTTGGTAAAAGGCATCTACAAAAGTCAGTTGTCACCATCGATATGAAAATGGATTGTACATACCACATTTTCCCGCAAAAACTGTAGAAAACGGGCCTGATCAACCAGGCCCTGAATGATATCATAGGCAATCACACCATCAAGTGTGATGACGGGGAGGATTGAGTAGTGCACACCACGTACAAAATACCGCTGGCCATGGCAACACTGTCCCTTGGGTGATCGCCCACACATGCGCAAAGACGTGCGCCAGTCCTTTGCAGCTTCATCAACAAATAGTAGCATGTCTGCATCTGGTGCTTCCGCCCCAATGCGATTCATATAGTGTGCACGCAACTCATCATTCTGCTCAGCAGCAGAAAAAGAAATAGTTTTTCGTGTAAGCTGGAGGCGCCGGAGAGCACAGGAAAGGGTAGAGGCTGTAGCGTACACATGGCGCTTCTCCCACAACTTGTGTTGGAGTTCGTCAAGATAGATGGTGTTGCGGTGTCGAATTACATCCTGGATGAACAGGACATCTGTTGTACTGAGGACACGACGGCACCCAATGAATCTGGAATACGTGTGAGGGTTGTGAACGACACCAAAGTTTTCATAGAAGCCGAGGGTCTTGTAAACAAGTGTTTTCTTGATACTGAGAAGGTGACAAATCTCTTTACAGTGTATCCGCCTTGAAAAAGAGCAGGGATGTGGATTTTTGTATCATCGGACACGACGTGGATTGGCATGGGCGATGGATGGAGAGCAAGCAGCGTGACAGGCAAGTTGCCCGCTGTGATGACTCGGCTAAGTTCGGGGTCCTGCCCCGGCAGCTCCCGACGG
>JBBPRR010001204.1:0-12321 GCA_038093115.1 Hortiboletus flavorubellus | reverse complement strand
CGTTCCGCCAGCGATGGAGTGCATCAGCATGAATCCCTGAAAGGGAACGCGCCGGTCAGAACGATCGGGGGGGGAGGGAGGGGGCGAAGAACGAGATTGTGTGCGTGCGTGCGTACCTCGAGTGAGTCGCTCCCTTCCGCCTCCCTATCGATCATCTCCATCACCTCCTCGTACAATCTCTCCCCCGACGCATACCCATGCGCCCAGTTATTCCCCGCCCCTCCACCATCCTTTGACATGAATATATTCTCCGGGTTATACAAATTCGCCCACGGCGAGCTCAATATGTTATTGATCACCTATCGCCGGCCGGTCCAACCAAAGTCTCGACACGAGATGCAAACAGGGGAGAGGGAGAGGAACGCACCCGAGGCTCGAGGTCGACGAGGATGGCACGCGGAATGTAGTGCTCGTCGTCTGCTTGATAGAAAAACACGTCCTTGCGATCGCCGCCTTCCGTCGCCCATTCTTCGAGAATGCCCTCTTTGTTGATCCCGTGTTCGGCACAGAGTCGCTGCCAGTACACGGCGCCCACTTCAAGATCGTCATGCCATCGTCGGATTTAATTTGGTTTGGTTTTTTATTTGGGAAACGATGGCCGCGAGCGCGATGCGAAAGATGGAGACACACACCCGCTTTAGATGACGGCGGACAGGTTGAGAACAAGGAAGGGGCGCACTTTGGTTTCCACATTGTCCGAGTTGGACTGTCACGATTTCGCGAGGCATGATGCACGACGGACCACGTTCAGGCGTTTGGACGTCTCGATGATGTGGTGGCCAATTCCAACCCAACTGGCCATCATATCAAACGCGTCGCGCGTCGCCACCCGCTACGTTAGGGGACGATGATGGGTATATATTGCAGACACACAGCAGAGCATGCAGATTAGAAACGTATCTAGCCAAAGAGAGAAAAAAACACAACAAGGTAGTATGTATGCGAGGCTGGTAATGTGATGAGACAAACTATGCAACTTGAATCTACGAGGCCTTCAGCCTGTGTAAGTATGTGAGCACCAGACATATGCAAGGGGATCGCAGCGCGATCATCAATGACTCGGCGAGATGGAGAAGAAAGAAATCGAGAGCGCGGGTGGCCGTCAGCCACGTAGTGTACAACGTCAATGATCCGAGATTCCCAAAGAGAATGTCTAGAGACAACAACTCCAGATATAAGCTGTCGGATGACAACGAAACCTACAAAAACGATGCTTAACATCAGTGTAGGGAGATGGGGGGTAGCGCAAGAATGAGAGGGGAGGGAAAACATTCGTCCGTTTTCAGGGCGAAACAATAAGGAATAGCGCAGAAATATCATTTTGCGTACAACCACTGGCCACCGCGCCACGTTTGTAATCGCCATCACCTTCTCGTGCCGCCGCGTCGCGGGAGCCCTTTTATTATTCGCCTGCCACCCACTCCTTCCGCAGGAGGTGGTGCAGACCCCATCGTAAACAATGATCCTCCCGCCGCCGTCGAGGCCGGTGCACCAAAACCAACAGCAGGTTGGGCAGCCGTGTTTGCCCCGGCACCGAATGCAAATGGTGTGCTTCCAATAGTTCCAGACGGAAGGGCAGTGTTGCCAGTAGCAGGGGAAGCAGGTTGACTGCCTGTCCCAAATGCGAACGGACTAGCTGCTGGCTGCGTCGTGGTAGGTGTTCCAAAGGTGAACGATGCGGGCCGATTAAACGTCGAGGGACTAGAAGGCGCAGAAGCCGTCGAGGGTTGGCCAAACGGAGCCGCAGAAGTAGGTGCTGCACCAAACGAGAATGGTGATACAGGGGCGACACTTGGAGACGGCTGTGCAAATTGGAAGGGAGCGGGTACAGGTGCAGTCGTCGCCGGACTCTCTGGTGGTTTTTGACCAAATGAGAAGCCGGTAGAAGATGCTTGCCCGAAACCACTGAAGGAGACCGCAGGTTTGGTCTCGTTCTTCTCCTCTTTTCCAAATGGATTGACGGTCGCACCCGGAGCGCCAAAACTAAAAGGGGCCGTAGTTGTAGCAGGGCTCTGAGCAAATAACGCGGATCCGCTCGGCGTATTGAAAGAGAAATTGAGTGTTGGTCGTTCCGGTGCTTTGGCGTTGCCGTTGAGCGTCATATCCCTCGCTGGGCTCTCATCCATCGTCACCTCTTGCACAGCTTTTGGGGGTGTGACAGGTCGGGCTGATGCGAACGCGAAAGGTTTACTTGAGACATCTGCCGTAGTTGTGCTGGGGGTAGCACCAAAGTTGAATGCAGATGGAGCAGCTGGGGGTGCCGTCGAGGCGGTCGAAGAGCCAAATGTGAAACCTGTTGCAGGTTTCTCCTCCGCCGTGGAGGATGTTCCAAAGGAAAATGGACTCGTTGCAGGTTTTTCCTCGGCTGGAGCAGTGTTGGGGCGCTGGAACGAGAATGGAGTCGCAGGTGGCGGTGTACCGAATAGGGTTTTGGATTTATCGGTTGTATGCGGTGCTGTCACTGCAGTTGGGACGGATGACGATGCGGCAGCGGGGGCTGGCTGACCAAAGGCGAAGACACTCTTTGGCGGTTCGACGCTAGCGGCAGGTGTAGCGGGGGTCGAAATCGTGGCCACAGCCGGGGATGGTGGTGGACCACCAAACGTGAAAGGAGTGCCATTTGACGGGGCAGCAAGCTTTGGGGGCTCTGCGGCCGGTGGCTGCTCGGGTGACAGACTGGGAGTAGGAGCTGAAGCAGATTTCACGGGTCCCCCGAATGTAAAAGGTGGGGCCAGAGATGGTGTAGTCGTGGTAGGCTTTTCGGCTTCCTTGGGCAATACAGGAGGTGCTCCAAAGGTGGAAGACACGGCCGCAGAGTCGGGGGTAGGCGTGGCGAACGCGGATATGGATTGCGACGGTGCGCCGAACAGCGATGGAGTTGTGTCAACTGGCTTTGGCACATTCGGTTCAGGAACTTCTGCGGGCTTTGGTTGTTCCACTGCGGGTACGGTGAGCAATGGGGGCAGTGTCGTAATAGCAGCCGGCTTGGCAAAGACAGACGAATGGGCAAAGAAGTTGGGTATTCCAGAAGACATTGGTGTAATACTAGAGGCTGGTGCTGTTTTCGCCAGAACAGTTGGAGCCTCTGAAGCAACTTTTACAGTCTCAGGTGTAGGGGGTACGAGTGATATCTTGGGTAGCGCTGGAGCCGGGGTCGGAGGGACTGGAAGTGAAGCTGCCTTTGCTGTCTCGGCTGCAGGAGGCGCTGGTACCGGCATTGATATTGGTGCAGGTTTACTGAGGGAAAATGGAAGCGAAGTAATCGGAGGCTCCGTTGCATGGGTCAGGTCATGCGTGATAGTTGTCTACAAGGTGTAAGTGAGATACCCAATTGGTCCACTCTACGACTCACCTCTTTGGCGAAAGTGAAGCCCGCAGGAATCTCAAACGCTGGTGCTGTCTTGGCTGCTTCCTCGAGCGCTTTCTGCTCTGCCGCGCGAGACTCCTCCATATCTTCGTCTTCATCTTCAAAGGCTGCGGAATACTGCGCACGTCGTGACACTGGTCGTTCTATGTGATTTCGGCCAATCCTCGTGGGACCCACTCGCAGTGAAGAGCCTAAAGGCCCTTCACGAGACACTCTCGGCTCAAAGAGAGGAGCTGAAGGAGGGGGCGGAGGAACCTTAAGCTCTTCCTTGCGCTGCTTCTCTGCTTCTGCTTCATTGTGCTTCTTCACTTCTTCTGCCCTTTCATCTTCCATCGCCTCGGCTCTATCCTTCTCTTTTGCTTCCTCTTCCTCCTGCTTGCGCCTTGCCAGCCACTTTTTCATGCCACCCTCTCCCGCATACGGTTTCGTCCCATTCATCGTTTCCCTCTCCCTCTCCTTCTTCTTTTCCTTTCCCTTTCCTTTCCCTTTACTCTTTGTCCCGAGTCGAGGCTTGGCTGGTCTGTCGTCGGTCATTAGTGTGATATGCTTCCTTTCTTTGTGCAGGAACATATCCGGGACTGCGGCAGCACCCTTCAATCGCGTAGGCAACAGCGGAGTCTTGTATACCTCTAATTCATGCAAAGCTATTTCAGCTTTGTTGACCGGCCAGAGATGTCCTGCTAGATATAAGTTAAGTCCTGAGAGACGGCTCGGCCATGGAGTGAACGTACGCGCTGAAACGTCCGTCATGGATCCCGTTCCGAATAGGATAGAGCTCTGGCGAGCTGGTGCACGTGCCTAGAATAGCCCATAAGTGGCTCGTCCTTATCACAAAAGAACGCTGAGCCTACGGTACGCTGAGAATGCACGAGGGTTCCCAGAGTTAATTGCTTTGGGGGTTCCGTGGTACCCTGCTTCTGAATGCCAGGTGGTGGCTTTACAAACATGGGATTCGTCATCAGAGTAGTCAGAGGAGGGGGTTCGTCTGGGCCACGCTCTTGACGGGGTGGGACGACAGGACCAAAGCCAGTTCCGGAAGGCTGAGGAGTGAGTGACGAGCGAACCCGAAGACGTCGCGGGGACATGGATACATCTCGACTGGCAGACGTGGAATCCCCTGCGTGATTTGGGTCTGATTGGAGATCCAAAATTGTAGGAACGGTCTGTATACGAGACAAGAAACTTGAGCGGGAAGGCGGATCGAGAGACATCGTGCGTGTCACGCCCTCTGGTTTGAGGTGTGAACCGCTGGGAAGGGGAGATACGGTGCGTCGGTTACGTTGCGAGGCCGATGGAATATGTAGCGTTCTCCGTGGGGACCTGGTGATATTGCGGACAGCGCCAGACGTAGAGTGATCTGACGTACGCCGTGGTTGGGTGAAGGCGGATCTGGGGGGATCGAGGTATGGTTGGGTGTTCCTGTCGGGGGAATTGACCCTCATTCTCTTTGCCCTGCTCGGGAAGCTCTCATCGTCCATGTGAGCATCCCTGGGTGCGGCGGGGAGTCTCCTCCGCTTCCCTTTCGCGTCCTCGAACTCATCCTCTGAACCCCCGAACCAGGCGAAGGGGGCGGTGACGATGTTTTTGATGGCGCCTAAGAACGAGTTGGAGGCGTGGTTTTGATGGGTATACATGCTCATCGCTGGCTTGGACGGGAAGCACGATGGCGGGGCGGACGTGGACGACGGTGGTGGTGGAGGAGGAGAACGAGTCCTCACCTGAAGGCACGGGACCAGTAAAAACAATTCTTGGCCAAGGAGGAAGCTAAAAAAGGAGAATTGTTCTCGCGGTTACGTCAGTGGCTATTCAGGCTCGGCAGAGGTCGGACCCGGGCAATTGAAGATGCTGCCTCGAAATGTCGCAGGGCTTGTCGCCCGGAGTGCCGTGTCAGTGCGCTGTGTAGCTGCCAGAAGAGCCCCTGGGTTCCGCAATTGCACGGACGGCGCTGCTGAACAGCCCCGCGTCTCCGCGAACGTGAGTCTGCGATTATTGCTAGTGGTCGTTGCCTTTACACGTGGTCACAGGAGGGCTGGCTCTTCGTCGATTCTGTCTTTCCAATACGACTGGGCATTTGGGAGTACGCACGTCCTGATCGCATCCCTCCATCGTTCCTGACCGTTACCCCAGTGTCCGCCACTATATTGGTGTGTTTCGTGAAGAGTCCCTGCTAGGGGAACTGGAATCCCGCCTTTCTGTCGTCAGGACACACGGATTCAAGGTCCTCTCTCTTCAGCCATACCAAAAAGATGGCGGTGTCTTTGTCAAGTTTGCCTACAGTGCTGGTGACCGAGAGAGTGCACTGAAAGACATTGAAGACGACCTGAGGGCGGAATCCGACAAGCATGCCATGCCCTCTTGGGCTGGGCTCGGCTGGGGTAATGTCTGGCTTGTCAAAGGTCAACCATGGTTGGAGGTCCGTTCTTAAACTGCATGGTAAAGTGCATTCATAACATACTGTCAGGATATGAGCAGGTATCCCTCTCCCCTTGTAAAGGTCGGGTTCGAGGGACCCGATGTCCAAGAGGAAACCCTTTACGAGCTTCTCCGCGCAAGTTGATTGATTATTTTTTTCTGGGATCATCCTTAGTCAATCAACAGCCATACGGCCGCATACACGACCTAACCCCTCCGAAACCTGTCCCTTCTGGAACTCTCCGTTCCGCGGATGTTTCTTTTGTACGCGTTCGCTCGGCTGCTATCGCGCGTAATGCCATCCATGGGTATCAATTCCCAAATAGCAATCAGCCTACTCGCTTGCAGATACTTTATCAACGACCCATCCAAGCTCACGCTATCCGCAGTTGGCTCACCAGTCATCCAAAAATAGTCCTTCCCATTCTGTTCTTTTTACTGGGCACGTTGACATACACTGTAAGCACCGAACGAACATTCAGGACATGCACTAACCAACCGTCCACAGATATTTGACCCTATTCGAGCACTCTTCATAGAAGGGAAGATGTTGAATTGGTTCGAATACAGAGGTCTGCAAGCTACTTGTTGACTAATGCTCAAGACTAAACCTCTAAAAGAGTACGGACTCTTCAAGTGGCTGCGAACTCACACTCTTGATCAATTGTCCCTCTCATCCACACCTGAAGATACCTCAGTAACGGATCCGAGCGGATGGAAGGAACGCAGAGAAGCAGGAAATACTTTGAGAAGCTATTTAACAGACCCCCCACGTACGTACGTTCTCACCGAAATATCACACAGGTGTCACTCACAAGGTTCGCAGTAACTGTCGCATTCGTTCACGGTCCCCAGGGTAGCGGAAAGACGCATATGGTGTTCGCTGTATTGCAAGAGAGCGACCGGTAAGTAGAGCTCTAGACTTATCTTTAGGCATCTGGGACTCATTATCCACAGAAAAAGCCTTGTCATCGACTGTGCAGAGCTCAGCAAAGCCACCTCTGATACCAGACTCGTAGCTGCTCTCGCACAACAAACAGGCTATAGGCCCGTTTTCACCTTCCTCAATTCCCTCACTAATGTCGTTGATATCGCGAGCGTTGGCGTCATCGGTCAAAAAGGTCAGCATACCTCTTCTCCCCCAATTTCCCCCCTATTCACTGTATACATCCATATAAGCCGGCCTTGGCAACTCCCTTCCGGACCAGCTGAAACAGATCCTCGAAGTGGTTGGGTCAGCTCTGATAGATGTCAACCGATCGCTTCGCAAAGCTAAAAAGCAGGAATTCAAAGCTCTCCGTGAAGCGGAAGCCCGTAAGATCGAGGAAGCGCGCCGAAGAGAGCGTATTTTCCAGGGTACCTGGCACGATGGCAGACTAGACTGCGTCGCTGGGAATGGTGTCATGTCCGAGCTTGGCATCGGTGATGAGGTTTTCCGCGCGGAGGATGGTAATGCTGGAGTGGATAGGGAGGCTTTCATGATGGAGGAGCTTAAAAGGGAGAAAGAAGTGGAAAACGAACTCATAAGGAAGGAGAGGACTGCAGAAGAGGTCGAAGGCACCGCAACGCTTCCAGTCGTAATCATCAAGAACTATGGTGCGCGTGGTAGTGTTTACAGGGAAGAAGTACAGAAAGTGCTTAGCCAGTGGGTGGCGTCCTTGATCGAGAACAAGGTATGCTGTCGTATCGTGACGTCCCTTTCTCATCGGGGTATTGCAGATTGCGCATGTTGTCGTTCTCAGCGACAACAGAGAGAATGCAAAGCTAATCACACGTGGTATGACCGAGTCTGATGTCAGTAATAGACACGACGGTCGACTTATCATTCTTCTTGGTAGCTCTCCCGTCAAAGCCTCTAAATTCTATCCCCCTGTACGACGCAGACACTGGCAGCGCCTTGTCGTTTGTGAAACAACGTCTACGTGATACTGGGTTGACCGCTGAGCTAACTAAACAAGAGGTAGCCAGTATCGAATGCCTTGGCGGTCGCGCGAGTGATCTTGAGATCGTCAGTAGGCTTAGTCTTACCACTTAACGATTAGGTTGACCGTGATTCCCAGTTAATTCACAAAGTCCGGAGCGGTCAAGCCATCGAGGATGCTGTTGATGACATCATATCCCGGGGCATCGGCGAACTCCGGAAGAACGCCTTTGGGGAGGACATCGAAGATGCGAAATCTCTGTCGTGGACACGCGAGCAAGCCTGGACCGTGCTCAAGCAGCTCGAGAAGAAAGTAGAAGTGGGTCTCCCCTACCATGCCGCTTGGCAAGTGCTCACCAACCTCAGCTTCCTTATTACGATGTATTGGCAAACTTCCCGTTCAAAGGAGACGAACTCGCTCTGCGTTCCATGGAGCATTCAGACTTGATCTCTATCGGAACTTTGAACGGTGAGCTGTATTCTTTTCGATCGCACGAAAAAGCTTCTGAGAGGCATCGTGACCAGGTCGACCGTCCACCATACGGCCAGGAAAACCTGTGTTCAAATACGTCTTTCAAAGACTTGTAAATGGTGTGTTTCCATCGGCCTTCGGCATGACCACGTCGCTGACTCTATCGCAGACCCCATCTTCCGAGCGACGCAGGATATGGCTGTAAATGACAAACTAATTGCTGCTGCGGACGATACAGTCAAAGCCTGTGAAGCCGAGCTTGCTACGCTACAAGAAATCACCAGTCCCGAGAGTTTTTTCCAGTCGCTGTGGCAGAGCAGGCGAGCATCAACGGAGAGGCGCAGATACTTGTTGAGGAAGATGTACGAGGCACAGGTGAAGATCCAGACATTGGAGAAGCAGAATACGGACTTGAAGAAGACGTTGGCGAGGAGCACTTGATTTCAGTCGATATCGGCGGATTATTATTCACATACTGCATTGAGTGGGCCTGACTATCAGATACGGAAGTATTTGGTCGCGAAGGCTTGCATTCTCTTTTATTTATACCCCCGGACGTGTTCGTGTCATTGCAATGACACCCCAGTACCGACAACACGTATCTGGTAGGAGCGAGTCGGAGGTCTGAGCGGTAGGGTCTGCATTTCTCTGTATTCGGTACTACGATCGAGGTCGAGCACTTTCTAGTTCTGCCCTCCTATTTCTTTCTTTCCCACTCCCGCGTTCTTAATCATGGTACCTTGCCGAATAGTTTCATGAACACATCCACTGCCAGTGGCAGCACCCGCCAAATACATGCCCAGATCTAAATCCCTCCAACGGTTCTATGGCTCAAGTGACCGCCACAATAGACGACGCCGCCGAAGACGAGCCCAGTCGACACCCCAACGATCCAGGAAACCGACCGATAGGGTCTGGTACCCACGAGGACACTCGTAGGGCTGGCGAACACCTCTATCGTGTGCGTCAGGCCTTGATTGGATGGCGCGCCAGTACCCACCAACGGGGCTATCCCTACTCCTGTCACGGTTTTACCGGTATCGTATTACTTCCAGATGATCCCCTCACCACCATCGCTTCCAATCGTCGTCTCAAGGTGTTGGATGACTTGCGCACAGCAGTTGGTACATCCTGGGCTTTTGTCGACGTTTATGGCGAAGAAGTACTGGCGCTGGTGAAGAAGATGGACGAAGAGGACGAGGACCATCCAAGCTATGAAGGTGCTTACTACTAACCATCAAGCCAAAAGGTCGGGCCACAGAGGCTGCCAAGGCCACTCAGAATTACTAGTAGAGGGCGGTTACTACTAAGCTTACGAGCGACAGTGCGTGAGCACGAGGGCGACCAGCAAGAGGAAAAGAAAATGTGCATCAAATACCTTGATAGGATGACCTATGTCACGGTGAGAGCTTGCAAGTCCCATAAGAGAATGCGGAAAACGAGACGACTTGAACGCAAAGACTGTCAATCAGGCCCCCCATGACCTCCTGCGTTGCCATCCACGCACCCCTATCCATCACCAGACTCCGCTGTTTTCCCTTCCCTTTGATCTGAACGAGTCGTCCGCGACCCTTGCGCTTGCTTCGCGAGGTCTCTCACCTCCGCGAACCCATCTGTCGCCTGGGCCCGCAAAATACTAGCATCTGTTCTTTTTGGAGGAGGCGAGCGCAGGCTGAGTGAGGGGCAGGACGTGGCATGTCGAGAGCGTTAAACCAGCCTGGAGGCGGCTCAGCACCAGTGAGAAAGAAATAACTCGCTGGGGTTGGGAGCTTGTTGCAGCATGTCCGGTATTCACTCTGCTTTGCAAGAGATACGTGGTTCGTTTTTCACATGTTGGCCTGTGTACGTCTCAAATATCACCTTGCATGATTCGGCCCTCATGCGCACTACATTTGTCCTTTCCACATCAGATTTCGCCTCGCCCGCTGCTTCTCACCTCCAACGTCCTCACCCTTGCCCCACTGCAAATATGGCACATGACCCTTTTCGACGCCTGCCACCTGACCCCTTTCGTCCTCCCGAAAGTCGAGTAAGCCCCATATGGGCAGCTCGATCTCGCCTTTCACGAGCACGTGTGTTTGTGCGAGGAGGCCCGTTGGAAGGGGCGTGAGAACGTGCATGTGCGATGGGCGCAGGTCGAGTGAGAGCGGCTTCCCTCGGATGAGCGCGAGGCCGTGACACACCGAAACGGTCGGGTCCAGAGGCTGCTCACCAGGCGTGTACGAGGGTGAAGATATCTCTTGGGATACCGATTATATTGGTCGAGAGAAAGTGTTGGTAGGACCACTGGAAACGAGTCCAACGATGGCGCCGTTGAGAACTCGTGTCAGCTCCGATGGCATCACGTCTTCATATCCTGGTCCGGTCAAGTAGATGTGGTCGAACGCTTTCGTATAGTCCACTTCGTAAGGGTACCGCGCGCAGAGCGGCAGCGAAGTATCCCAGCTGACGGCAGTTATCTGATTGAGTACCGGTCCTGACGATGAGGAAGTTGGTAGTTCATGAAACATCGCATGGAAGTACGACAAAATGTTGAGATGGCGGTGATCCGTCGCGGTGTGATACGTGTTTGCCATTTCTGTGGCCGCCACCTTGACACAGCGCGTTGCTTTTGTTTGTGTAAATGGAAATGCAGTTGAGAATTGTGGAACATGCTGCGACTGAGGTGGCGCTGGCCACCTCTCTTCGGCGCCATCAGTGTCGAATGTATGCGAGGCCCCGACGAACTCTTCGATCCGCACATTTAGGTCTGCACCCAGACCTTTGTTCCAGCCCATCGTATTGACCACGAGCGGGATGGCATCGTATATGCGCTCGTCGCCATGCGCAGGATCGTCAATCGATACAGGAAACTGCAAATCGAGCTTGTATGTTTCCAACAGGGATTGAATCGAGTGCAGATAGTGTGAAGGGCTCACGCGCGGCGAGGTGGATCCGATGTAGTGTGCGCGGTAGGGTAAACTTGGGTGCGTGAATGGAGGTCCTGTAAAATCATGTTCATCATCTTTGACCATCTATGCGACTAAGGGCGGATGGACTCACCGAAGGCGTAGTTCTCTACTAGGTTGAGCGCTACCAGACCACCTGGGGTGAACGCGGGTTGACCTAAGTCACATTCAAGGAAGGCGACACGACGATATCTTGATAAATGAAAAGAATAAGCGACCACAGACAACGTCTCGTGAGTACTGACCGACTCAACAGGCGATTCACCAATGTGCGCGCCAATGTACTCTTTCCGCTCTTCTTGGGCCCTTTCACCAAGCATACTGGCGCAGTACTTATCTCCGAGTCTGGCTTCTCGTCGATCGATGCAAGTGCAGCCTCCTAGGAGCTTAAGAGCGCAAACGGATGGATATCTTCGGTTCCATGGTTACTCTCTTTTTCACACGAGTTGGCCAAACGGGAAAAACATCGTCATTCGTGGTCAGCCTCCGCCAGCCTCCGTCCCCTTGACCAGTAATGGTAGGTGAGCCGGAATTGTGCCATTCAAGTCGTATTGACCTCCCACATGTATCCCGCATTGACCGAGTAATAAAAATAAATTTTGCAACTACCAAAATAATAAATAATTGAATACAAAAATAGTAAATAATTATCGGTAGGTTCGGGGTACATGCGGCAGGTCAATACGACTCAAATGGTACAATTCCGGCTCACCCACCATTACTGGTCAAGGGGACGGAGGCTGGTGGAGGCTGACCATGAATGTCGATGTTTTTCCCGTTTGGCCAACTCGTGTGAAAAAGAGAGTAATCTTTTGAAAATGCGCGTTGGTTGGACAGCACGAACCATAGATATCAAATACATACGATATGAATTCCTGGGAGGTCGATGCTTGGGGTGGGGTCTCACCCCACTAGGTGGTTTGAAGACATTCTCAAATACTTTGCATATCCACCCAAGGCCCTCGACGCCCGTATTAGCATATTCGATCAATACTGCAGTGGTCTCTGCTTGTCGTCAAATGGCTGGCGGGATCGGAAATGTACAAGAACCCTGGTTGTCCAACGTGGCCCATGGCAAGATGGGGATCAGTGTGTTGAGAATTCTGGTATTTCTAATCTTATCTTTCATTTCCTGATACCAGATTCTAGAACGGTCTTTGACCTTATTCTTACGCTATTCCATATTACTCATCACATATAG
>JBBPRR010001203.1:0-12327 GCA_038093115.1 Hortiboletus flavorubellus | reverse complement strand
TGCGGAGCCTTCGTTCTCACGATAGCTCGTGACATAAGCAACCAGTCGCGGCGAGCTCTTCTCACGTGCTGTGAGGGAAACTCAGCCATATCGGGGAATCTCACAGTTTTGCAATGTTTGTGATGTGAATCGACGTCGATGTTTGCGGAGAAAGCCTCGGGTAACAACCTGTCCCAAATCTCTGTTGTGATGGTCGTGCCCAAAAACGAAAGACTATATGCAATGGGAGGCCTCTATAAAGGTGCCATTGGCCACGGCCCTGGCGGCCAATTCAAAGCAAGTTGGTACCGAGTCATGGAGCGGATATCACCCGAACCAAAACTCCTCGCTCTGACTCAGAACTGACTTCAAGACAACTCCAAAATGCGGCGAGTCGACCGACCACCCAACGACTCAGAGATCTTGGATAGAGACGACACCTGTGGGTTGGCAAGTAGTCCCCCACACGGTGTTTTGTTAGGATTGTGGTATCAGAATCTGGAAGGCATGTAGATAGACATTTGTTACTCCGGGCATGATTGAATCCAGCTCAGCATGTTGTCCCATTCAACTTAACTCTCCCCTCAGCTCAACCGCTCCAGTCGCTTCCTCAACTGCAACCGTGCGATGTATACGTCGTTCTCGCTAGGAAGCACGTCAAAGCGGTATGGCAAGGAGACCTCGCGCGTAATGCGGTACTCTGCCGCGTTACTAACTTGCTTGTTCTCGACTCGATCTGAAATCGTCGAACATGTATTTCAGTCGTGGTCGCAAAGGAGAGGGGAATTGACACACAAAAGTTCCACAGCACCCTCCGTAACATCTCCAACATGGCAGCAATGAACGTGCCTAGCTCCATGCTTGCGTCGTCGTACCATGTGTAACTCAGCCAAATGAACCGAATGCATAAGTCGAATACCTGTGAAGAAGGATTGGAGTCAGATAGTACATGGTACGGGTCCGCGATCGTACCAAAGCAAAGTAGTACAGCTAGGAAATGTCAGTGGCACTGGAGAAATTGGGACAAGGAAACGTACTGGTACATGTGATTTGTAGACAAGCTCCCGTCTAAGGAGTGGGTATTCGGCATACCGTTGACCCATTGACCAGTCTGCAAAGACGTCCTGAGATAGAGATATGTGATGGTGGTCAAAGGGTACAGAAGTAGAGGAACTTGCCCAAGCATACCCATACAGTGAATTGGCGGTCGACGCGAAGCACCAGAGCATGTAGGCTGTACCGGTATGCTGGTTCACTACGAGATGATGTTAGCCATATGCTGATCATTGTGGAGTTGGGCGTACTTTGGTGCCTCCAGTAGCAGTAAGTGAGGTATTGTATTATCCCCACCCCGTACTTCCCAGCCTATTCGAAAATGATGAACATACATAGAATGAATGGAGATCAAGTAAACACCGTACGTTGACAAGCTGCCCAGGCAGCTTCGAGTCCCGGTAACGCCTCAGGCAGTGCAAGAAACGTGCCAGGTAGGGCAGCATGCCGAGAAGAAAATACCATCTCCAATTATGAGCAATACCGCACATACTCCATACTTCTTCCGCACGAGACTCAGAAGTTGAGGAGTACCTCGAGTGGGTATAAACGCAGCCCATGAAGTATAGGTTGGAAAACGAATACACAAGACTGCAAAACTGATCGCTGGTAGTGATGGGGTGAGACGGTTGGGTGACGCAAACGTCAGGGACCATACCCGAGCCAGAGATCTATGAACTGGAATATCATCAGATCCCGAAGGTACCTCGTAACATTGATACTCGGTGACGAACCTCGACATTCCACAACCCACTAGCGCCGAGCTTAGCTATTTTTCTTATTGTCCACCAACGGGCATCGCCCCACATCACATTCTTCACGTCCAGAAGTGGTTGATGTCAGACCTGGATGAGAAGCATCAGAGGGTGGTAGACGGACTCACATGGAATGGATTAAGCATGACCACGAGGGTGAGAACAAGCCAAATCAAGGGCCACAGCATTGGGGGACCAAGTTGAGCCATGGAGAACCAAAACCCGTAAGCGAGGGTGCACAAGAGGAACGAAGGAAGCTTTGGGGCATAGTCAAAATCGGGTTGTGTGTGGTAACCATACAGCACATACTTCAAAGTATTCCTGATGATCAAGCCTTGCTCTTGGATCCAGTTCTGTGCAGATTATCAGAGATGAAACAGAGCATGGTAGCAATAACGCACTAAAGATAAAAACGTAGTTGATTCTGCTGCGCACCCATACGAGGATATTGACGCCAATTAGTACGGCCATTAGTATTGGTACCAATGGTACTGAATAAATAAAAAGCAGGACACTCCATGTTGGGAATGTTTCCCGCGTATAGTGGTCGAAAGCTACCAGTGAAGTCAGAATGATTACGGGTCTCAGAATGGAGTTCTCACATAGGTAGCAACCTGCCGCGATCGCAGGGAGTGCTAGCCCGAGCCACAATCCGGAGCGGAATGTGTTAGAATCGTGCGTCTTCGATGATGGTTCGACTCGAAGGAGGTTCTTTGCTTTCTTTCTGTCTCCGTGTCCTGAATACGAGGTCGGCGGGTCCGTGACGTATAAGTTAAACATGTGAATCCCACGATGTTCAGGTGTGGAGAGAACGTACCAAAGTGCAACGCGAAAAGGTGTTCCATTTCCTTGAGCATAATGGTTACCATAGCGCCAGATGCAAAGTCACAAGGCTCTACCTACAAAAAATTCAATGCGTGAGTGTTGTATCATCTTTAACTACCATGGCGGCATACTTTCTCCTTCATGTAGGCGCCCAGCACAGTAGTGTTGGTAAGTTTCTCGTATTTTTTCAATACTTTGCGGAAGCCAGCAAGGTTAAGGAGCTTGTTATAAAACGCAAGAAAATCAGGCACGGTCCAAGGATAGCAGTTGATCGCAAGTTCAAGTGAGGAAATTTGAGTCAACATGCAACACCTGGCGGTAAAAATAAAGAGGCTTACTCTGTAATTGTTTAAGGCTTCAAGGCCGCTGTAAACACACGCCGCGTATCAGTATCGCGTTTGCAACCAAGACAACCAAAAAGCTGCACTGCGCGAGACCCGCCTCTCGCCGACTTTTCAATGGCCAATCTCCGAAGGAAGAGCATTGCTCTAACGCACCGGTAATGTTCAACAACAGCCTTTCGGAGTCGGCTTTTCGCGTGTTTATATGCATGAGGGTCGAGATGATGCTTTGTTCCACCAAACAATGCGCCTGGTAGACCATCCAAGCGCTGGGGAGGCCACCTAGCAGACTCATCTAACGGCCGGCTCTTTTCGGCTACGAGTCCATCCTCTCCCTTGGATCTAGAGTGATCATCAACAGGATACCCGTGTCCAGGTGTTCGCGTCCCTAAGTTGGATGTATCTATAAACCAACGACGCCCTAATATTTGTGAGTCGAAGGCAGAGCGGTTTTCACGAAAAGATATTTACCACCACGCCCCAATTCAGAAGCCGAAATTCCGTTCCCATTAGCTTGATGAGGCTCTTCGGATTTCGTGCTGCGCTCTGGGAGCCACTTGACCAGCGGCGAAATTGTACGTGAGACAGAATGACACGCTCTCTTGGCCCAACTTTGGGCCCTCGAGCGCGCATATGAATCCTGACGGGATCAGAGTTTAGTGTGATATGGGCTCATCCACAATAAAAGCCACCGACATAAAAGCTTTGGCGGTGTACTCCGAGCTCGGTGAGTTGTTTTCTTAGCAGTTTGGTACGCTCATGCATCTCTTTTTCTCTCTCTGCGTAGAATGTTGCTACTTTGCCTAGTTCAGCATCAAGTATGTCGAAAAATTTGGCATCGATGACGGGCAGATCGGAAAGGATTGTGTGCAAAGGCGGTGGTGCGGGACATCCTGCTAACGCCAGGTTGAATTATGACTATTCCTTGACTAACAGAGAAAGTAGCTACCCGAACTCTTGAAAGCGGGCAAAACTGGAGAATGTTGGGCTTTTAACGGCAGTGGCGTTTGATATGGTGGTGCGTTCAATGCTGGTCCGGTCATAAGAGGAAGACTAGCCAGGGCGAGACTGAGAGAAGGCCCTGGTATATCCCGTGAGTTCCGGGTCGACCGTTGTCGGTGCATTTATTGCTTACTGCCTTCCTGGTTACTCATGCTCCACCTCATAGAGTCAGTTTGCCCACGAGTCTTCCTTATGGTACCATTTGTTGCAGGGTCAGCTCCCGAAATGAATAAGTTTGCGATGGGTGTTAATGTTCTATCTCCTCGCATCAAATCCTCTGTCAGGATTGAGGACAGATGCAATTTATGTCTGGGACAGAATTGGTATTTAAAAAGTGTGCTTACCTTCGGATTCATCATGTTCCTCCTCATTGTCTGGAGTAAATTGATTGCCGTCTGTATTCCCAAAGGAACTCGACGAATCGGCTTGCTGCAGAGCTTGTGCTCGTACGACTCGTAACTGGACTTTGAGAATGTGATAGTCTCTGTTGATCGGGAAGCAGATCCCAAGAAAATCATGTCAGGATATGGATATTTGATCAAGAGGATAGTAAACCCGGTACATGTAAGCTTTTGCCCACTCGGAGGTCTATGAAAGACTGTTCAGCACGATTGATGCGGGGAGACAGCTCTGAAGCACTCGCCTGGTTATCCTGGAGGTATCTATGGTGAAGCGGACGGTGACGAACGGGCATTTGGTTAGATGGCCGATGCAGTGAAGAAGCTTGCTCACCGCGCAAACTTCATGTCTCACTGTTGAGTCTGTCCAACCAGATTAGCTGGGTAGTCGGTGTTCACCATCAAAAGGGATCGCTGCAATGCAGTATCGCACTGTAAGGAGCGGGCCAGGTCGGATTTTTTGCATCCCAGAACTAAATACTCCTGTCACGGAACGGAAGACGGCACACGACACGATTCAGTCAGTTTGAAACTTCCGAAGACACACGATCCGACCCGGTCGTCGGAAAACGTCTGAGGCTGGCGGGGATCTTGTTCCTGGTCGAGCCGGAAAGATGGATATGAACAATAACGCGGAGAAATCCTCCGAGCAAGATAACTTGCTCGATCGCATCTCATTCGATGAACTTGTGCTGGAATGTGTCTATCAGTATACATAATCGTAACCATTCCATGTGGGCTGTTCAAGGAAACACGATCGATGGTGACATTCTCTGTCCCAGTAAACTTGACAGTATGCTCTAGGGGCGCACGAGTAGAGTGGTCTGCACCAGGACCTGGGTCGTGACCGTTGAGCAACAAAACATGCCAAATTTATCGAAAACGCGCCATAGGTTGCATATTTAATACGCAATAGTTGGTATTATGTCGGACATGTGACCTCCCAAACATCAATTTGCACACACGCACCTTGCGCTGTTAAAAGATTCGAAACCAGTAGGTTGTATACTGTCATCCATGTACGTGTGAAGGCATATGATGGTAGCTAAGCCGTTCCATGGACGATCTATGCGGGAATTACCTCGGTTATTACGACAGATAGGTTACACGCCTAGCAAGCAGGAATGCAGTGCGGTTGTTATAGCGTTTGCGTCCGGAGACTACGAGGGAGTATCTGATCCCGTATGCTCTGTTTAGTTTGTCTGAACGATACTCGAATCTGGGATTTATGCTCCATAACGATTTCCAGATGCGGCTGAGGTTATTGCCCTTCCAAGCAACGATAGCCTCACCGTGACGATAACTAGTAACTGTGATCATATCGGAATGTACACCAGTTGAAGTTTCCACGCACCAGGTGGTGTGTAAAACACGCGGTTCTAAAGTCTACTGAGGAATTAAATACATGAGTCGATGAATAATAAGAGATACACTTACAATCTATCCGCCCATAGATCACGCTACCTGCTACATGCATAGCATTCCGGAACGAATGATACTCAGCCTCTTCAGCCATTTTTTTGGCAATGTCGATTTCAGGGCGTACAACATCAATTTTGAAAATAGGACCTGCATCTCACCCACTAATGTACACTCAATGCTCGCGCACATATCCATTTCTCAAGCATCAGTAACGAACCTTTCTTGTACTGACGCACCATTCTATGGATTCCCATTTGCAAATTATCAGGATATCTGGTAGACTGGCCGGATCCAATGGGTCAAAACAGCGGTGATGGCATCATCAAATGATTGGGCACCCAAGGAACTCTCAAGGACAATTTGTTGTTAAAGATGGATACCAGATTCCGTGGGTATGCATTTCCGGCTTGATCAAACGTAGTTTCAGTGGACAATTGGCCCAAGGAGGACGTGATATGTAGGAATAGGACACGAAGGACTGCATCTCAGGAGGTCAAGAGGGCCCGCGCGTGAAACTCACCTGTTGGAGATATTTTCCGCCACCACGTTCCCAACTGACGGACGTTTAGAGAGGTCATCATAATTGCTGCGCTACCCACAGGACTGGATTTCTGGATCAGTTTGGGAAACATACAGAGCGCCTTCCGGACAGCCCGTCAGAGCGAGATGCCATTCAGTTGCTGGAATTGGCATGCGATATAGGTTCGAGACAAGACCTGGACGCGGAGAGGTAGTAGAGAATATTTTCGCAGCTCCATCCAAGCAACGTACATGTTTTTTGTCGATGCTGTCTGGAATTTTCACTGAGAGACGATCGCAGTTGCACAATTCGGCTCAACTTTGATCACGTGACCGTCACCTCGCGGCGAGCCAGCTGCGGCCACTGGGCTCACGTCGGCATCCTTCATCATGAGTTTCCAAGATATCGAGACTGGCCAATCTCGTCCAGCTCAGCCGAGCAACATTACCTCCCAGTCGCGAGAAGACTCCACCTTCCTGTCCTTGCAATCCTCGTTGTCCCTTCAGGTGTTCAAGATCAACAGCAATGTTCAGGGAATTTTGAAATTGGTGGACCAGCTTGGCACTACAAAGGACTCTGCTTCCCTTCGTAAACAGCTGTACGTCAACCTTGAATTGTCCGTCGAGACACCCTCAGTAATTACGCGGCAGTCATGACCTCACGGAAACAACGAGAGCTATGGCTAAACGCGGGTCGGAGGACTTGAAGAAGCTTTCCTCTATACCCGCCGCGAGTGTAAGTCAATGTGTGGCGATTAATCTTCGCATTTGGATTTAGTTCATCCTTCAGTCCCATCAAAAGACCTCATTACAGAAGACCTCACATGATCTCCAATTGTCCCTCGTGGCATTCCAGCGAGCACAACAGTTTAGTGCAGAGCGACAGCGAACAGTAGTAGAGGGTGTGAGGCTCGCAGTAGAAGACGATCACTCCCATCTTTCGTAAGGGGTTCCACTCAGGCCATGTTGTCCTTTTAACATCGTCAAGTGAATCCCGTCCCACTCCACAGCAACAACAGGCACAGCTACTTCAATCCCAGCTGTCCCCCCATGAACTCGCTTATCAAGAATCACTGATTCGGGAACGAGAAGTAGAGATTCAGGAGATTGAGACGGGCATTCACGAATTGTCGGAAATATTCCGCGATCTTGGTACACTAGTGAATCAACAGGGCGGCATGCTTGGTGCGTGTGCCCACGGCATTTTGATCTCGCCTTGCTGAATACTGTTGAAATTCTAGATAACATCGAGTCGAATGTTTATTCGATAGCCTCTGACACTCGGGGTGCTGCTGAAGAACTTTCTACCGCATCCGAGCATCAGCGAAAGGCTAGTCGCCGTGCTGCGTGTCTGATGCTCATCATCGTGTTTGTCGTGGCGCTTGTGCTCATAGCGGTGAGTCGTGGATTCATGCAGTTCGCCGTCTTACTGAACCTACCTGTTTTTCCCAGATCCTGTTGCCATAGTGATAGTTCGCACTTTGTGAGGTACATGGACTTGTATGGTGAGGTCACCGCCTTTCATATTTTTCTGGAACATGCATGGACAGGGCGTCATTTACAGTTTGTCTCTTTATTCCTAAATTCCTAGTTAGTACATGACATCGTGCGATCTGTGGGACTCAATTTGAAATGAATCTCGGCCGAATCCGTCATGTGGCTGGTGCCTTGCTTGACCAAGTACCTTCCGCAGTAGCTATCAGTCATCACCGTTTGCCTCGCACGTACAGCTATTGCTTAAAGACCTTGGCTGGTACTGTATTGGGCCTGCGGTTGTTGGACGTTGATAGCGTTGATGCGCCATCCGTCGGATCACGTTCCCGCCATACACCAGTCGTATATCAGACTGTCCCCATCGCACGACATCATGTCGCCTCCTCCTTTTACTGCCTATGTCTCAACCATCGATTGATTCGGGACTGTCCATCCAACAGGATACCCGTGACACGTTCGTACACTCTGAACAACCCCTATGATTGCGGTCGTGTTCACATCCCTTGACATTATTTAGCTTTGACACAAACGTATGTAGTGCAACTGGGGTTGTTACTTTGAACTGAAGATTGAAAGTTGGTGGCTTTTTCTGGATTTGCAATACTCGTTTGGGATCACCTCCTGACATTCGACGATGAAGTAGGTGGTCTCGGAAAGGTTTTGTGTTCCGTACCTCTGGCTAATTGGGTCCCCACAGGTTGAACTCATATGGAAACGTGACAAGGGACTCTGTGAGTGGACATCAATTCTCTGGATCTATCCTTGACACTGTACATGCAGTGGTATACCTGTTCTTGCTTGTGAGTGGGAAGCGGACTATCATATGGCCATCTCATCGGCGACAGAACAGGTATCTTACTCCACTTGGGTTCATTGTGAACCTTGTCGGTGAGATGTATCCATCCTAGTGTTGGACATAACTGAGACACGGGTTCAGCTTTCTTACTTCCCGACTGGGGAGCTGAAGTAAGTCTGGCAGCGGCGTTTTCGCGGTAACCTATCGACTCACCGACCACTCGTTGTAGACGTTCGGCACTCATTTATCTCTCATGAATTGCAACTCATCACATACATGAATAGTTGTCAACATTTCGTGCGGTATGAAGGAGCCATGACTGTTATAGGCACGCAGGTGGCCGGGTTCATGATGTTTCTACGGTGAGATTGTTGAAGGTGTACTCTGCTACCTTCTTACGCCAGGGTGTTGAAGAATTCGCGCACTTTACTACCAAACGAAGATAGTAATTTGGGGTATCATTCTTTTGTTCTTCATATGGCTCGGAATGAATGCTTGGCTGCTCGCGAACGGGGAAGGTTCGCTATTTTTGCTATTCTGCGAATACGTTCTGATCCGATCACAGCTGTCCAGCATGTACCAAGCGTGCACTGTCAGTGGCTTTGTCACTGCGTAGTAGGGCAGGAACTAATTACTTTTTTGACGGCTTGTCACAGCATGCACAATGATCTTCGAGCCTTCCTTGTAAGTGCCCTTGGTGGTTACTTAGGCCGCGAGTTGTTAGCTGATTCTAGACCAGCAGTGACGTTGCGTCAGCTTCTGCATGGTTCCCCCTCCTTTATGACACGTGCATTTTTGCGCTGGTTCTGTACAAGACAAAGTGCAGGGCAGGCCGCATCGTCCGGACGTTGTTGTCTGACGGGATAGCGTACTACACGTGAAAACCATTTCATTGTCTTTACACGTTTTCTTGAGTGGCTGACACCATGGTTGACTTCTAGTCTGATCTGTATGGTAAACATTGTTCTAACCATCATGATTGTGCGAGCAGGGGATGGTGTGAAGAACATCACGGCGCAGTAAGCCTACCCCATTTGAAGACTGGCGATAGCTCGAGCGCTTATTATATCTTCCTACAGGCTTGAATTACTGTGAGTGCATAACATCACGTTTATATTCGATTCTGGTCGTGACCAGTACTTGTTGGTTTCAGGCTCACAGTATGTGATCTCGTACAGTTGTGCCAGATATATTTTCAACCCGATATCAGGTGGCTATGATGTCGCGTATCACACTCAATCTGAAGAAGCAGGCACTAGCAGAAGACATTATTCTCGTGGGTTCTGGCGAAAGTGCATCGTGGAAACCTCCAATTTGGCGCGCGTGGGCCCACTCACGGGCAAACACCCTAGAATCAACTTTGCGCAGCATTACTTTTCGCAGCGAGCCTGCCCCATATTTTGAGCACGTACGGCTTAGTACGATTTATCCTATCAGCCTGACACCCGAGGCAACTCGGACTCCTGCCGTGGCGAGTCCAGTTGGCGCAAGACTCAAACGACCTAGGGTCGAAGAGGACGTCGAGGCCATGTAGTGTTGTTTCCGAGAGTGGCAAGAAAAAGACCCGGTCTCGTAGTATCGTGGAATGTAATTTAGTGTATTGCTAGTGGTTTCTGAATCGACCTTTGTGTGGCGCGATCACGTGGATAGGTGGTGGATGTATGTTTGACGGAGTGTTCCAAATGGGTCCGGGTGTGGTGGTGCTTTGACTTGAGCTCGTCGGCGCAGGACGCGATCTCGAAGCACTCAACCTTTCTCTCTCTGGTCCAGCTTTAAAGTCCAGCCATCGCACCCCTGCCTCGTCCCGCACCCACACCCATGGCATCTTCCCCATCGCGCTCCGGTGCTTCAAAGCTACTCAATGACTATGTCAGTCCCCGATCGTTTTGACCCAAAATTGTGTCGTTGACATACAACCTCCCAGCAACTTGGGGACTCCCTTGGCAAAGGCGCGTTCGGTCAGGTATACCGTGAGCGTCTTCCCCTACACGGCGAGCAGAGATAGACTGACCGCCAACGCAGGTGCACTTAATTGGGCCACTGGTGAAACCGTCGCCGTCAAGGAGATCCAGCTAAGTAACATACCCAAGGGCGAACTCGGGCAGATCATGGTACCTCTTCTTCAGATGCATGCTCCTGCCCTTTCCTCATCTTTCCCTATAGTCGGAGATTGACTTGCTCAAGAATCTCAACGTATGGTATATTTCCGCACGCCTGCCGTCCCGTAACTGATCAAATACAGCATCCCAATATTGTCAAGTACAAAGGTTTTGTCAAGACACGAGAGTACTTGTACATCATCCTCGAGTACGTTTGCTACGTATCGATTCGCTCTTACTTGACCCCTTGGCAGATTCTGCGAAAACGGTTCCTTACACAACATATGCAAACGATTTGGAAAATTCCCCGAGAATCTCGTTGCTGTTTACATTTGTCAAGTGCTCGAAGGCCTCGTATATCTCCATGATCAGGGTGTTATTCATCGGGACATCAAGGGCGCAAATATATTAACGAATAAGGACGGATGTGTCAAGCTTGCAGATTTTGGGGTTGCCAGTTCCACCACGACCGGTGCAGTCAGTGATGATGCTGTCGTTGGCAGCCCATACTGGAGTAGGTAATGCCTTCGTTTTATTCACAACGTATTGACATTATGTTGTTATCAGTGGCTCCAGAGGTCATCGAGCAATCCGGTGCAACTACGGCCTCCGATATTTGGTACGTTGAAGGAGTCACACGTCTCTCATTCCCTCACGCTCTTACCTTAGGAGTGTTGGCTGTGTCGTCATTGAGCTTCTAGAAGGCAAACCACCATATCATTTCCTTGATCCTATGCCAGCCCTCTTCAGGATCGTACAAGATGATTGTCCTCCAATACCAGAGGGGGCCTCTCCCATCGTCAAGGACTTTCTTCTTCACTGTTTCCAAAAGGACAGTAATCTACGAGTATCAGCGAAGAAGCTCTTGCGACACCCATGGATGATAGCGGCGAAGAAGCAAATGGATTTATCTACTGACGGACGTCCCGGAAGTAATAATTTGCAAGTGCCATCTGGTGCACAGAAGCGACCTTTGAGTAATTTTAACTATGATGAAGCCGTTCTTAAGGTGCAAGAGTGGAACGAGGCATTGAAATGTATTTTTTCCTCCATCTACCATGCAACCAGAGCAATCTGATGGTATTTAGCCCCAACGCGTCCGTCAAAGCACGGTGGCCGTGCCGGCGGCGGTGATTGTCCTCCTCCATCGCCTACGCGTCCACTACACAATAAAACCAGCGTCAACCTATTCCAACACTCTGTCCTTGGGCTACAGCAGTCAATATCGGCACCGATGGCCCTCAAAGCACCCCCGCCTGCTCCGGGAAAGCCATCAGCGCCTGTTGGTCTGGTGGAAAAAATTCGAGAGCCACTGGCATTTGTCCTTCAGCAACCCGAAGAGCAGACTGATAACTGGGATGACGATTTCGAAGATGGCCCGTCATTCTCAAAGCTGCAAGGTATTCGATCCATGTCCCTCTTCCTCATCAATTGAACTGTCCACACGTAGCGTTGGAGAAGTCAGCCTTGGAAGATGATAAACCAGAAGTTGACGACAACGCTCAGACGATACGGCCAAATCGTAGCCCAGCCGGTCCAGGCACAATTCCACTTGCGAGAGCCCCCGCAGCGGACATCATTCCGATTGTGGAGGACTATTCGGACCTTGCGTCGGAGGAAGACGACATCATCTTGCAGGAGAAG
>JBBPRR010001202.1:0-12343 GCA_038093115.1 Hortiboletus flavorubellus | reverse complement strand
GAACGAGAGGGGGAGGGGTGCACGTACACGTTGGCAATGCGGCGGAACTGCTCGAGGAGGTTGCGGGGGAGAAAGGTGATTATGGTGTACTTTGAGGAGATGACCTGGTTTGAGGGGTGGACGAGGGCGGGGAGGGGGCGGCGCTTTGGGTCGAAGGCGGTGTCGGGGAGGGGGTGGTTGGCGACGACGGCGCGGGGTGCGGCGGAGGGGCGGTTGTGGGCAAAGAGGGCGCCGACGTTGAGGAGCGGCATGGAGGGACAAGGCGAACGAGCACAGACATGGCTTAGAAATGGGACGGACCGATGACACATGAGAACAGACAAGATTGCAATGAATAATCAAATCAAATCAAATCAAATCAGGACAGAATTACTTTAATGAACGTGCGCGATCAGTCAAAAAACGTCCGCCAAAACCAACACCACAGCCCCGGGTATCATGCACAGCCACACACTATCCACTCACTGCGCCGGCTTCTGCTGCACCCCCTCCTTCAACGCCAGCAGCTGCTTCGACCGGAACGCCTCGTAGTGGATCTGCGCAGTCGTCTCAATCAGGTCCTGCAGGTGCGTCCTTGTCAAAAAGTTGCGCAGGTGCACAAACTCGCAGTGTGCCTCGTTCTCCACGTTCACCACCCCCCAGCGGTTCTTCCGCCCGCGCACAGACTTGCCGTCAATGATCACACTGCGCTCAGACCCAACCACAGCAAATGGAATAATGTTCTGCGAAAAAAAAGAAATCAGTTCACCACCCGATATCCGCCCCGACCGACGCACCCGGATGGTCTCGTTCAGCTGGACTTCCTCTTCGTCGCTGTCGTCGGTGTCAAACGGATACAGCCGAATGTTGTGGTAGACCAATTCAGCACGAATCTGTCTCTCTGTCAGCACCTCTCGGCACATCAGCGCATGCCATACCTTTTGCTTGAACGCCTCTCGCTCCTCCAGCGTCAAGCTGTCCGCCTTGGCAATCACCGGAACCACATTCACAACCTCGCTCAACTTTTTCATCACGATAACGTCAATCGCACGCAGCGAATGCCCAGTCGGACTGATAAAGTAGAGGCAACAGTGGATGCGCGTGTCCTGGATGTATCGGTCACGCATGGCCGTCAGCTCCTTGCGCAGATACGCGCTGTGTTGGTCCTTGATGTACTTCACAATGGGATCCCAGCTGCACCAAATCAACACGACACCTCACACCACAGACATCATCCCACCCACCAGTTTTCGTTGTTCACCTGGTCACCGTAACCAGGCGTGTCCACAATGTTCAACCGAAGCTTGACACCATTTTCAACGATCACTGTCCCGTCGTCAATACGACCGTGAAGAAATCTCCACTGAAAAAACACACCATGCGAAACACCCTGAATCTCCGTGGTCTGTCTGACCGGCTCGTCGGACTCCAAACGACCCTTCGAGTCAATCAAGTGCGACGCGAAAATAGTGTTGATGAGCGTCGACTTTCCCAGACCGGTTTGCCCTACATGTTTAGACCATCGTGTCAATAACCCAGCTCATTCGAGGGCACTACCCACGCACCAGCGACGATGACGTTGAACTGAAAACCACGCTTCAAGAGCTTGTGCTCGATTTGCTGGGTGATGGAGTCGAAACCGACGTAAGAGTGGGCACGGATTTCTTCGTCTGCAACAGCGGCCATCTTCAACGAGTCGTCTTTTCAAAGGAACGAAAAATGGGAGAAGAAGCAAAGGGAGCGAAATTCTCGGCGACGCGAGACGGGGTCAAACAGAACTCAGATGTGGCGCTAAATTTGTTTGCTTGTTTACCATCACATCGGGGTCCTTTACCTAAAAAATTATCCAGTCCTTCGGACACCCCCTTGTTCACAAACTGTATCACGTTCCTACATCTTCTACTAAACGTCTACTCCCACCTCTCCTTTGCTACCGACAGTCCCCTTGTCCACCAAGCCGCTTCTTTAAAGCACAGTGCCCAACCTGTCATCAAATGCGCCAGATCATAGATTATCAGCATCAGCATCACGCCGACATGAGTTCATTTTGCAAAGGAACGAAGCGAAATAGGCGGATATGACAGATATGGCAGACAGAACACCGCAGCGAGGACCACGATCGCAATCGCGACCGCTGTGGCTGCGTTGTCTGCGGCATTCTCCGAGATGGGCGGTGGGGATGGTTTTGGCACCCGTCTGCGCGGCGTGTATGTGGGAGAAACAATCAACTGCACATACCCGGTGGATTTCAAACCATGAATACTGAGTATGAAATCGTCAGCCACGTCTAGCGGGATATGGAGGCACTCACTAATACCCATCGATATTGCGTTCGAGCTCGTCCTCCAAGCCTTTTGGCGCACCCGTTAGGGTAAACGTCACTTTTGTCGAATCAGACGACTGCTCTAATGTCGTGGTGAGGATAGCCTCGTGTTCTACACCAACTGAGATGATCGTTCAAGAAATGCCAGATCAACGTGCATACCCGATGGCCACGTCGGGCTTGTCAACGCCCATGTCTGGACAATTTCCTTGCCTGGTGTCAGCGAAAGATATCTACCCTTTACACCCCCACCAAAGAGCGAATACGGTGTGTCAGCCTTGGCGACCGACTAAAAGTTACAACTAATCGTTTCAGCCCGGTTCTGCTCGTTGTCAATCGACGCACCTCTGCGGGTGCGCGTGTCCACGAAGGGATACGCTGCGAATCAGTGAGCAATCCGAATAGATCGTCAGCCGCAGCCATGAACGTTGCTTCCTTGACAATCTTGGACGTGTTGAGAGCAGCTTTCGTTGCCACCCCAGGTTTTGCCAGGGCAGGCACCGACGGTGCAGCGGGACCAGGGGCTACGACAGATGTTGGAGCAGGTGTCCCTGTCCGACTAGGCTGCGCACTGACGGTCAAGTCTTTGCCATGCTTCTCGATAATCGCGACCGGAAACTCTGCAAACTTGGTCTCAAGCGCTGCGGGAAGGCGTTCCTTGGCAAGAGCGCAGAGCGCTGTGACAGCCGCACTGGTGCTCTCGTTCTCTGACCATTGGTACTGTCACATCAAGACAGTGAGTCGACGAGCAGGCAAGGAGTGAAGGTGACTTGCAGTGTAATCGGATAGGCGGTCTAGTGTGATTTCATGAGATACTTCGGGGATGGTCACCTTGCCTGTAACCTCGGTTCCATCGCTCGTAGTCCCAGTCCATTCAACAGAGATTTTGCAATCGTAGATGGTGATCAGCCTGTGGATGTGCATCAAGCCTGGTCAAGAAACGTTGACACATGAGCATGATACGCACTTGGATTTGCGTTGACCAAGTTCCACGTCTCCCTCTAGCCACGAGGTCGAGGTAACCTTGACGTTCTCCCCTCCGTCTCCGTGAATAAGGATCTTTGTGAGTTCGTCCTGGAACCAAGCCTTCGCCCATGGTGTCACGTTCTTGTTCTTCCAGTGCCAGTTTGCAGTCGTACTTGACATCGACATCGTACACGCGGACTTGACGAAGACTTGTACCTGGTGAGATGGAAGAAGACTAGAGGCAAGCACTGCGGCAAAGATTGCGTTCGTGAAACACGTCGAATTGAAAGTGCTATCTGCCGTGAATTAAGAGTTATCTGAATCTGGGCCTCCAGAACATTCTATCAAACGCGAGCTCATACTATCATCGCCGACGCCGTGGGGACCTCGCACTCACATCCCACATGAACAACGCCAGGAAATATTTTATTTGCCACTCCACGATCACTGGTATGCCCTCGTTCACTTGAGTTCCTCTGGTGAGATAAAACCGAACAAAAAAAACTCTCAGTCGATACATGATGCGTGATCAACAGATCCTTCAGCAGTCTCCGATCGTGTCTGGCACATCCTGATCACGCCCATGAAAATGAACGCACACAACAAACCTAGAATTGATGTATGTCTGGTACTTACACTCAATTAGTATAGTACGCTCCGTTGAATGTGCACTGACTCGGAGATGTACCAGCTTACTGAGTATCAGCTACCTCCCTAGACCACAGATTTAGTACACTCAGAAAGTATGAACTGGCCACATACATAATAAAGACCCACGGTCCACGAAGGCGACAAGTTGATGAACATAGCTCTCCGCAAGACGTACTAGTCCAGAGACAGCGCAACTCTCACCTAGATGGCAGACAGACCGCATCCCCTAACACCACTCCGCCCATGGCGAAGCTAGAATGTAAGGAGGAAATGCCCACCTTACAGAACGCAGCAGCCAAAACACTACAGCGATGATGTCGTGAATATACTATCCGGATACACGGTGGGGGTCATACCTTGGACTGATAGAGCTCCGCAGAATTGCGAGCACGGACCCTGCGATGGCAGTCGACAGACGCCGTTCCCAAAACGTTGTCGAAGCTACGCGACATGGAGGATCTCCGGAGAAACGATACCAGGCAATACTGTTGTAGACCCTTGTGTCCCAGCGGACATGGATGAACTGCCGTACGAACCGTAGGACGGTAGTTATGCCCTAGAGGGCCAAGCTCAATTCCCGGAAGGCCAATCACCGTTGCCCTGTTGGACACTGGACAATAAATTTACCGGGGGTGAGGGCATACCACGAGATGTTGCTAATATTCAACCTTACAGTTTGAACGAAGCTGAAAAGGTCAAGACACTCCGCTGAGAATAAGGCCTGTAAAGATAGATCCAGATCCCTCACCTCGACCGACCGGACTACGTACCGGAGGTATCAGCTATTTGAGAGCTCCAAGTCGGAGCTTCTGAGTCGACGTGGCCCGGTGCTAGGCGGAATAGACAGCGGATGATGCGGCTCGGTCTACAAACCTCCTCATTTCCTGCGTCGGAGGCGCGAATGTAAGATTGACAAGTAAAAGCGAGCCGGAGGAATGGATTTCACAGTAGCACCGCACTGTCTACTTCGGGTCATGACTTCGCCTGTCAGTGCGGTCGACAGTGCTGCTCTCTAAAACTACTATATGAAGCCAGCATTCTGGACTGTTCGTTCTCTTAACAGTACACCATGACCAGCCCTCCCGAAGCCGATAGTAAAGACATCAAACAGATTACAGCGAACCGCTCGTTCAGCACCCCGCTTCACGCAGTGGACACTTCTCCATTTCCTTTAATTCGCAAGCCCGAATCTGCCGATGCCAATGCCACTGCTGCTGCCGCCTCCACTGCCAGTCCTACCAATGTTGGTGTCACTCTGTCCTCGAGCTTGTGGTGTGAAACCATGCCACAGCTTCCCTCTCCAAGGGTACACGAAACTGCCCAACCTAATGGTCAATGGACCAACAACAAAGGTAAAAGCGTGCAACGCAGCCTCAACTGGCACTTGGCGAGCGATACGTCCGAGTCGGAACGTGAAGGCAAGCCGCTGCTTCCATCAGTCCGTGATATTCGTGTCGTCTTGACCTTTACATGTATGCACAGAGCTTGCATACCAATTACTAGCATCTCTGCCTCGTTCGCGACTGGCCACGGTCCAACGGCGAATCGTGCCTCTTCTCCAATTCGATCTTGTTGGAGTGAGTTTCGCGCCTCATCGCTTGTTCAAATTCACATCCTCCACTCATTTTCATTGTGTAGTCCCTGCCACCGGAATTATCTTTGCAAATATTCACGCTCCTCCCTGCCACTACACTCCTGAGCTGCACACTGGTTTGCAGGCGATGGGGTTTACTTGCCAACGATCAGACTCTCTGGCGCAATCTTTGTCATGCTCGTGGCTGGGAGTGGCGACCCCAAGTAATCAGCCCTTCGTCCCAGCAAAATGAGGCTGTTATCAGTGCGTCTACTTCTGGCACGACACACGAGGACAGGGATGAAGATGAAGGTATGGGCGACGAAGAAGAAGGAGAAGATGAGGGTAGTGTTGTGGATGCCGAGGAGGTGGTTCATATCCCGAATGGGGATGTGGGCCCTGACCATGAGTTCATATCTATGAACTTCAGCCTTCAAGATCACGACTTCCAAAACCTGATTGGCCAATTTGTTTCCATCTCAACTCCATCGGTGCTGATGCCGATAAGCAGAAGCAATTCCGCTGCCACTACAGTGATCCGAACTTTCTCACAGCGCCATTTTTGCCCCAGCAGTTTACGGGCTGGTGTAGTCGGAACGATCAACTACAAACTCCTCCATCAAACCCATACACTTCTCCGTAGTCGCGTTCGCCACGGAGCATACCGTCTGCGAACCCTCCCCGGAGCCGAAGGAGGAGGCCACACTGCTGCTGTTTACTGTCTTGCATTATGGTCTTACAACTCAGCCTATGGGCCGCTTCAAGTTCTCTTCACGGGCTCTAAAGATCGCACTGTTCGTGAATGGGATCTGAACACAAATAGGGTTCGACGCAGGATCGTGGGCATGCACGCTTCCAGCGTGTTGAGCTTGTGCGTCACGGCCACGACAGTACGAGTGCCCGAGGATGATACCTGTGGATTGGTGGACCGCGCAAAGGAGGGTTGCAAGGACTCTGAAGCCGGGATTCTCGTGAGCGGTGGAAGCGATTGTCGTGTTGTTGTCTGGGACTTGGCCAAGTTCAAATTGATAAAGGTATTGAGGGACCACCAAGACAGTGTTTTGTGCGTCCGAACCGATGGTGGGAGATTGGTATCGTGCTCCAAAGGTCTGTAACCCTCAATCGTATGGGAGGTAGCCAACCTAAGCATTGTTGCACCAGATCGAACTGTCCGGACTTATGCTTTTCCTTGGCTCAAACCGGAGCTGGTTCTCCGAGGGCACCGAGCCGCTGTGAACGCAGTGTCCATTGCTGGTGACGTGATTGTCTCTGGGTCTGGAGATCGGTCGGTTCGCGTCTGGGATGCACGAACAGGGGCATTGATTAGTATCTTCGAGGACCATCATGCAAGAGCGTGCGTCTTGTCATCACTTGACAAAGCACCTCTAATCACCACCGTTTACTCGCATTTTAGGATCTCATCTGTAGAGCTGAGCCCGCCGTTCATTTTATCGGGCTCTTCGGATAGGCATGTTCGGATGTTTGACATGAGGACTAAACGAGGATGGTCGACTTGTCCAGAGTTTGATAATCCAGCCACCGGCCAGCCGTTGAATCCTTTAGGGATGGTACAGGAAGGTTTAGGCAGCGAAATGCAAGCGTCAGGGAGCCCGTTTTTCTTGCATTCGTCGTTATCGCAGTCGTTTCAACAGGGACGGCAAGACTCGCGTATACCGGAAGGCGAAATCAAGATCTGCAGCGCTTGCGGAACTCGGGTTGCTTCCACGGGAGCCATTCGTGGTCCCGAGAGGCACTCGCACCCAGTGCGAAGCGTAGCAGTGGGGGACGAGTTCGCTGTGAGCGGCAGCTATGATTGCACGGTCAAGGTGCGGACCAAAAAGATCATTTGGCAATGAGCTGAACCGAGCGGGGCAGGTGTGGGACAGGATAACAGGAGCGTTAGTAGCTGACCTGACTAATGGACACACGGGACGGATCTTTTGTGTTGCGCAGGATAGTACGAAGGTGAGGAAGAAGAAATATGAACATACAACCTGTAACTGATGGGCCACTTTGTAGATCGTGTCGTGTGGCGAAGATCAGGTGAGGGTGTGCTCGAATTTGCAAATGCCTGGAGTACTGATAATGGCGCGACTTGTGGTAGAGGATCTGTATATGGGACTTTTCTCATGGGATCGATACATCGTTCATCAAGCTGTAATGAGTATCGTCAGAGCGTAGCTTAATGCCCAGGAATGGTCCAGTTTCAGGGACTGTGAGAAGCGAGCTGACTACTAATCAAAGTTCGGAGCGCAGTAAGTCAGCGCAAGTTGTTCCTGTGTGGTCGTCACAGGGTGTCACGCGCTTCGAACATAGGGGTATAAGTAACTCAAGCGCCGCAATCTCCTTGCGCAAGTTCAACGAGTCATTACAGTGATGAGTGCCCTTTCTCGCCCGCTTCGAGCTGCTGCCCTCGCACCCGCCCTGCGCGGCTTGCGTCGATTCCAGCATCCGTCCCATCGAGCTGCCATACCCCTCCTCCACGCTCGCCTCGCTGCGAGCTCGGTCTCCGGGAGACCAGGCAGCCAGACTATCGAGCACGCCCGGTTGAATGTCAAAGAGGAAGTCGGCAACTCTCTTACAGATTGGGCCCGTTCTATCGCTGGTGGCGTGTTCACTGTTGATAGTGTTAAACCCACAAAGGACTCCTTCGTGAGTGTCCAACTTCCCTCTACGCCGGGTTGCTCACCACCTACTCGGCATTGCTAGATCGGAATCACCACAGCAGTCGCCACGACAGTGCCCACCCCATACCTCGTCATGGGTCTCGCTGGCGGCGTGCCCTATATGGCATCTGCAGGAACTACCGTCTACCTTGCCCACCAGGCTGGCCTGGCTACTGCGGGAACGCTCACAAACATTGATCCGGGTGTCGCACTCACAATCTTGGATCAAGCACTCAACTTCCAAGTCACGTATGGTGCTGTCTTGCTCTCGTTCCTCGGTGCGTCGCTTTCCCGTGTCCACTCATTCAGAGTTCATCTCGTGGCAGGTGCCCTCCACTGGGGTATGGAGTTTGCCGGTTTCGGCGGTTTCAAAGGCTATCCCCGCCTGCTCTTGGGCATATCTCCTGCCGTCCTCGCTTGGTCCACCATCACTCTTCAGCCCACCTCTGCTCTCCTGTTCCAGTGGCTCGGTTTCACCGCGCTCTGGTATGCCGACAACCAGGCTACCTCGGCTGGCTGGAGTGAGCCTTTTCTTGACACCCACTTCGTCATCCAGAACTTACTTACGCCATTAGCACCGAAATGGTATTCCCAATACCGCTTCTACTTGTCTATTCTCGTTGGCACCTGCATCATTGGATCATTGGCAGGAACGTCCTACTGGGGCCCTGTGGCTGGTCATGGTCTCCTTTCTCATGATCTTAACCTAATTCGCGCAGAGAGGTGACGCTTCCCCGTGCCCACTACATCTTTCCCGTCGTTCTCATTAAACATTTCAGACAAAGAATCAAACCTGAGCGCGCTGGCGTCGTCCCCGGTGATATCGAAGCTGTCAAGGGGGGAGCAGCCAGCGACGCTTATGTTGTAATCCGCCACAAGTCCAAGCAGAATGGAGACACGAGTGAGAATAATGGTGCGAAGGATTGATTCAAGATTGGGTTTCATGGCATTGTATTGCGACCTCTGAATTGCCGTGACTCTTATCATCCAATTAGTTGTGTTGTTGCCAGAGCAGATTGTAGTTGTGTATTATACCTTGTACTTTGATAAAATGGTCTCCCCCTGGTGCCAATTAGGGCATTCTGCCATGTGTTGTATCTCCTCTGATCGACTCGGCTCGGGATGGGATGGTGCTCGACGAGAAACCTATTATGGGAGTCCTAACTGGAACCATATCGCGGATCAACTGTGCATGTGATGGACGGGGACAACTACTCAGGCTATGTGAGTGACCATTAAGGGGTGTTGGAAGGTGTGGTGACTCCTGACTGTGGTTCTCCAGAACTATTACTCAGCACCACGCGGGCGACAAGCTCAGCGAAACACCTCGAGTGACTAGTGACGCCGCGCCACTGGCACTGGGTGCTGGCAAGGTCTTGCACAAATCGGTGGTGCCATTGCCAAGTCGTCCACACTATGAGCGCTGCCACTCCCTGGTGCCAATATCCAAGTTGTCGCGCTCAGGCCAGTGATCCGGACGACCATTACGTTAATCGGACCGAGCTCGGAGGACGTGGGTTATCAAAGTTGTTACCAAAGTTGGATAAACTGTCGACTTCCTGAGATGCTAGGCTCCTGGTACCTTGCGTTAAGCTTTTTTCTTGGGCGTTCTCATGGCAAAGGCGCCAGATTCAATTTCCAACGGCGGGTCCTGGGGGCCAGGTTTTATCGGTGAGTTTTCTAGCAACCTAGTGATGTCATCATCTGACATCAACTTGATGCTGTAGGACTCATGGTATCCATGTGGTGAGTTTCAGTCACACCTCGCCCATTTTGACCACCACGAACAGGTTTCCCAGCATGTATGGTTCAGGACTTGGCCAGTCGTTGTTCTATTACTACCATTTTCCAAATGATCACATGCTCTTAAAGTCGGCGGTGAGTGCATGGTAGACAAGTGCATCAATCTAACGTTCACCGAACTCCAAAGGTAACGACGACGCTGTGCGTAACCATCTACCAACGTGTAAACGAAATTGTTTTTATGCCCAATGCTCAGAGCCTTGGATACCATCCATCTTTATGGATGCGTACAATTGTATTGGCAATTATTGATCACTTGCCGTCGTGATCCCTCGTTAGAATGCTCAGACCGACTATCCGTGTAAGTTATCTGTACTACAATTTCCCGAATTGACAAGATTCACTTGTGTGTGATACAGGGCCTTTGCGGTGAGTTTGTCGATTGGTTGAATGGCCCCACTGGTCTCAGCCCCTGCTTGGTACCCAGTTGGCTGTGTTAATGAACGTAAGGCTTGCTCTGACCAGAGATGAAAGTTGAACTGATGTTCTAATTCCTTCACAAGTACATCATCATATTCATCGTTCAATGGTGATTAGCCTTATGTTAGCAACAGTTCCTTGTCTGATAGCATTGTCACCGGGCAGCTTCTATGTTCAGCGAGCATGGATCGGTGAGTTCTTTTGTGATTTTGAAGTCACATTGAGTATATGGTTTCGTAGTGACTGGGAGGCACAAACTAGTTATTAGCCTGGCGGTATGGTTACCGTAATACTCCGCAGATATATCTCATCAAAGGCAGGTAACCACAGCAGTTGCGGGCTTCAGTGAGTATTTTCGGTGTTCGCCAGGCATTGTGATAGTCGCTCAACACAATCCAAGTTGTTGGCCTAGGTTTGTTGGGTATTCGTTCATGCTTCACCAGATTGTGACCTTCATTATAACTTAGTTTGCTCCATTTTCACGTTCGGGGGTTTTTTTTGCATGCGATAACGCAATACTGAGTCAAGTTCTCACATGCTTCAGATTTCAACAACGGACAGTCCAGTTCATTTTCACCACCCCGGTCAGCTCTGCTTCTGCTTCTTGTGCAATGTACTAATTGTCGTCATTCCAATAGCTTACTGCAACCTCTTCAGTTCTGAGTACAATCTGCGATGCAATCTTGACTGGCAGTATAGTCTACTTTCTCAGGGCTGGACGGTCTGGGGAACCCGAACGGAAACTGTGCGAGATCTCTCTTATCTTTTTCTTTCCTTGTTTACTATACAGACGTCGAGCTCAGTGACAAGAGGGGGGCGGGACTAATTCAACAGCTCAGAAGAGTCACCATCAACTGTGGACTCCTTACTTGGTAAATATATACCTGACTGGGATGGTCAAATTTACTGATTAGAAACCCTTTCAGTACCGTATCCCTATTGACGGTTCTCTTCGTAAGTAATCAACAACTCGCTTCATGCACTGTTCTGACACACCAAAAGTACGCCGTACAACGGGGCGAATATTGGGTCGAAATAACTGGGGTGATCTTAAGCCGCTGTACGTCTTCCCTGAATGTTTGCGAGGCACGATTTTACGAAAACAATCGCCTAGCATATATTAACTCGATGCTCGCGGTGTAAGACATCTGCCCTTGGGCGAGGTTCATCTATCTGACGCATCCCTCAGGCTGAATACAAGGCAGTCGATCCGCGATCGCGACCGTGACTGTCGCAACCGAACTATCGAACTTCCATCGATAGATATAATCTAGTGCTTGACCTGCAATACAATCCTATTCCTATCCCGAGTAACTCGCGAGTAGGCGCCCTACCCTAGGATGACGCTGGGAGAGATTAACGTGATACCACTTGACAACTTGAAGTGACATTTGGAATGGTCTGCTCAATGGACACTAGATGATGCTCCCGAGGTTGCAGTACAACTCGATTGTCCCTTGGTTGAAAAAGCTACAACTGAGACACCTAAGTGGCAATATTGAGAAGGTTACAAGCATCAAGCTGTACATTAAAAATAATAGGGAAGGGTGGGGAACTGGGGGTCATAGAACGATGACATATGCCGCAGGCAGGTATGGGTATCATGGTAAATGGTAAATTCTAGGTGACATCTGTGATGGTTCAACGTTCAGGTATCAATTTCAGATGTTCCCGCACCTAATTGGAGTGTCAACCGATAACGACTAAAACCTTTTCCCATCAGGATTCAAACTGCTTGTTCTTCCCGCGTTTCTCCAGCCGATATCAGGCTGATCGATGGGCGCGTGCTCCAAGCATTCACGAGGGACCATTCCCCGTTCACCCCTTACATTGGCACATAAGTCCCAACCATCGTCATATTGTTCGACGACGAAGATGCGTTCGCCGGTAGTGATGGACAGCTCGTCCGGAAGAGTGGGCACAAAGGTACACTTGACCATAGCTTCCAGTGGCGCGTGCTGT
>JBBPRR010001201.1:0-12344 GCA_038093115.1 Hortiboletus flavorubellus | reverse complement strand
GATATTAGGATAGTAGGTACCTGTAGAATACTCAGTAAGTCACTAAGTAAAACTAAAGGTAAATGGTCCGATGTAAGTACTGCTTATGTAAACAGTGATACCAAATATGGAATCCTAAATCCAACAGGCACCTCAGTCGCTCAACATCTTGAACCCCCAACGTGCTCGTTGATCGGAGGTTATGTCCTCCATTCGAAACGCAATTCTAAAGCAAAAGCCGTTGCACGGGGATCGTTTGACGATTGTACCGTTCGTTGAATGGGTAACCCGCCTCGAGGAGAAAGCAGCCGATGCAGCCCCCGAAGACCTCGCAGATATTGTGAGTCTACCTCCTTGTCTGACGTGTCTCTCGACAAATCACCTTATTGCTGGCTTTGGCGTCTCTTCCCGAAGCCTGCCCTCGAGTTTTTCCGTTCCATGGCTTGTAACGAGATCGAGCTTTCCCAGTCGCAAGGCAGCCGATCTGTCATTGAAGTGGGCGGTGCCGCGGAGTTCAGCACCGACGAGGCCCAACGAATCAGTAACACTGTATCGAGGATGCAGCCTGTGGGAGAGCTCGAAGCACGCGCTTGGATACAGTATTGGATCTCAAAGGGTCTTTTCTGAGTCCCTTGCTTCATGTTTGTTTCAAGTTCAACGAACCTCATAGTTATTAATAATTTCTCGACCCTCGAACCATTGAGGATTAGACTAGCTGAGTTGCCAGGGATGCACGTCGGACTCATAACCTGCAAGGCGCACACGTGCTGGACAGAGTCCCCCGCTTCACGCAGCACGGGACGACGACAGGTAATCGATTAATCAGTAGACTGTGATGGTCGTGTATAGTCCCAAAGCGAGACGATGAAGGAACAACGCGCGTGGATGGCATGGAGATCAAGACCGAGGGGGATCTCTCTCAACTCGGTGACTCTCTCCTTGACCGGCAACCTGTTGGAAGTGTGGCAGGGATAATACCTGCAGAAAACACAGACGATCAGTCTTCCTCGATATGCGAATTGCCATCGCTCCCTGGGGCCGAACCCTGCAAGTCATTGCTCGACTGAGGTAACCGTTTGGTGGCCCACTGCTGCCCCCACCTCACCTTGGGAATGTAGCAGCGTATAACGCTGTGGAGAGTCTGATCACCGTACTGGTAGAAGAAGTCACGCCACCAATATTACTGTAAACAAGCCGGAAAACAGTGTGCCCACTGACTAGACGTTCAGTACACGATATTCGTTCTTCGCATTTCACTTTCTTCAAACTCCATTGTTCAGAATATCGACTGGCGGTTCTCTAGAGTCTAAACCACTTGGAGGCGATGCTTGCTCTCAGCGAACACCGTTCATACTATAATAACCACTTGGTCGTCGTTCGACCCGAGTTCCATGTCTCTGCTATCCAACTCCAACCCGTAAGCCTACCGATGCGAGACCTTGAAGTATCCAGCCCGACGAAAGTATTTCTCTCCACCTTGAACGTCACGAAGGATCAAACCACAAGCAGACGTCCTCGAAGCACTGGTGACGAGACACCATACGTCCTCCCGCCCCACATCCTCTATCGAATCCGGAAACGTACCCATTTCATACACTTCATGATTGTGACAGTCCTGCAGAAACTCCAGATCCTTGGCCAAGACGACGTGCAGTGCACTTTGGGAAGAAGGATACCACTGCGCCGGCCTGGGATGCCCGCGCAGCTTCAGCACCCCGTGCGACAAGTCTCCATAGGGCGCAAACGACGAGGTAAGCGTCACGTCGCATTCCAATATCTCGATGGCTCTGCGTGAACCCTTGAGTTCTTCGTCGTATGTGATCTCCCCCTCTGTGGCCATCCAGGACCACGACGGCACCCTATATCCACCTCGCCTGGGCACCATCTTGAATGGGTTCACCTGCCAGGCCAACGACTCGAACAAGAAGCATTCGTGGTGTCCCGCAAGATACCTCGAGCTCGGGCCCCACACCCTCTCAAACTGCTTTGCAACGCCTCCGATAGCCCTCACCCGATCCGCAGGATCTGTGCACAGCCGACGCGAAAACTCCATGACGAGCCTCTTCCAAAACAACCATGGATTCCAGGGGTCGATGATCCCGTTGTCGAGATTTGGCGCAGGAATTCTTCCGGAAGCGACGTCGAGCACGCGTGACATGGAGTAGAGGAGGGGTTCGTCGTACATGTTGAATGACACACCGCCGTCTGTGTCCTCCCGTGTGTGGCATTTCCACCGCAGGCGATGCGAGCTGTAGATTAACTGGCAGGGAGGGAGAAGACATTCTTGTAAGGTCCAGCCACGGGCATTTAATGGCTCCTCCAGAGGATCATAGTGGTATGCATCTTGGGAACGCAAAAGCATTGTTCCGATGCCGTCAGGTACAATGTAGGGGAGTCTGTACTGCGGACAGTCGGGCGCTTCCGTCCGTTTGTGCAAGAAACCGTCTGACGCTCTTTCAGAGCATTCGGCGATAATCGTGCAGTAAGAGAACTGGTAGATCTCTCGCATGCGTGCGATTTCTTTCCTTTTATCGAGGTCATCGTCCTGAATGATGCAGAACGCGTCGATCCAGAGATATTGCAACCCTAGTCCTCGAGTGACAGTGATGGCGTCACAGATCGTGGAGGGGAGTTTGTGCATGTCAATATCTCGCAGGTACGCGTCGATCGTTGATCTCTGCGTTGAGAACGGTTGAGGGCCGCCCCAACAGTAGCTGAGAGCAGTGTATGGGGCTGCCTTCCTGTTGGGAACCCATAAGCGGATCTGGGAATCGCCGATGGGGGTGACATCGAGTACGCGCGTCGGGAGTGGTCCGTGTTTGTACTTAGAGCAATCCTCGTGCCCCTGGATACATTCCTGCAGCCATGTCCTCGCCAGTTGGTAGCTTGCGTCCGATCCAACGTCAAAATTGATATCCTTCCTCCGGATGTAAACGGCGGTCATTGAGTCGTCTTCCGACCACACGTCATTCCAAGTGTTCAAGCATGCTAGAGTGTGGTTCACATACCTGAGAACACAACAAAAGTCCCGACTCTGAGGTCATTGCAGTGAACAGCGAGCCAAGCGGTCTCTGGGTTGGGGTACTTTGTCCTCGTGCCTGTGCTGACTTTGAGGAGAAATTGTTCCGATAGACTAGATATTTCGAGGTAGTTCTCGCCGTCTTTTTGGCGTAGCTGGATTGAGTGTAAAAGCAAGTGGCACATGGAACAGCACGAAGCATCGATGGAGCTTTGGAGGTCATCTAGAGAGGTGGTATATTCGATAATCGAGTCTGAGATAAAGGGTTGCAGAAGCTGTGGACCGGCATAGAAATGTTGCCAACATTTGTTGCACACAAGAGAGTTTTGTCGAGAGATGGAAAGCTGGGGTATTATTGGGATTGGCCCATTCCATTGGACGATATCGTGACTCACTGAGGAACGTTCATCTTCGGTTCTCCATTCTTGAATGTCACTGTCGTGCACCACGGCGTTACAGCCGGCAGGGACTCGTCTAAGGTCAAGAGCGACATCTGTCGCTTGGGTGCCTACCTTGTCATTAGCAATCTTTACACGATGTGTAAAGAAATGAACTTGGCACCTGTGGTGGCCGTTGCTTCAATCTCGCCGGTGTGCGTTGCGCCGCCTGGGGGACTGGGCACATCCTGTGGCTGGTCCCCGGGTCTAGCAGCTTCCTCTTTCCCTTGCTCTTCCACCGCACATCCGGGGTGGGAGTCAGGAACACCGGGGATTTGCATGCCGTTCTGCTGGATAGGTCAGTTTGATAAACTAGAAGTAAAGGTATGAAAACCCACGGTCAGCGCATTAGGTGTCCCCGATTCCAATCGTGGTCGTCGACTCCTGATGCTCAAACAGCAGCCCATCGTTATTTAGAGCCGCAGAGTGGGTTGTTGAAGGATGCAGTGAGGGGGTTAGCGGCAGCAAATCGAATGTGTAGCCGTGGAGCAGTGCATGGGACGCAAAACTTGTTGCCCGATTCAAATTGGAACCAGCGCGCGTGCATCCATGAATTCATGGTGCGTGATCACAGTGTACCGTGCTGCTTTGACATGGCGGGACTCGGAAATGACTACACTAGTGCTTCAACCCGTAGTACGAGGTGGGAATAAACGCCGGGAAACGCCGTGGACGTAGAGTCGCATCGCCAGCAGCCATCGAGTTCTGCAAATGCTTATGAAGTGGTTGTAAGTCCTCTCCCAACCCTGTGATGGGCCGTGCTGTGGATCCAACTTGTCAACGCTGACGTGCTTGGCGCTCGTTTGGTCTCGTTTGTCCCCGTGATCTTGGGTCTATCCATCGTTTGCGTGCTGGCACTAGGTCCACCTTCAGCCGACCCCGCATGCACAAACTCACCCTTGAACAATTGCGCTTTCTATGCCAACTGCCTCGAGTCCAGATACCAATGTGGCCCTTCCGGATACCCTCTCGGCTACGGCCAATACTACTGTCAGAAATCCTTGGACAACCGTGACTCGTTCGATGCCAGAGGACAACAATGGGTGACCAACACCATGCACTGCCTTCAACTCGCGCTCGTCGCAGACGCCGTCGACAGTACACCCTCTGCGTCCAATTGTGAAACCTTGGAAAGCCAGGCGTTTGCTACACATCCGGGGTGTTTTACGAGCAACGGGATTTGTACGTTGGGCGTGCATGACTGGGCGGTGTTGCTGGACATCCTGGGTATCACGACTTTGGTGTCAAATTGGGATGTGTTCAAGGCGTCGATCGAGACGGCGGCGGATTGTGCAGCGTTTTATGGGTATATGGTGGAGAGGGGATTGTTCTAGACTTTTTGGGTGCGTTGCTGTAAGCGTCGAGTCGCTGTGTCAATGAATTGTGACTCGATGACGCTGCCGCCGATGAAACGTTGGGACGAAATAGCACGCATGGGAGAAGTTTACCGATGCTCGTACCGCACGATCATCGTCATCGATCATCGCCGAATCCTCCTCAAGAGCGTCAGACGGTTTCTTGCGCAGACGGACAGAACCGCCCGAGTCGCCCGATTGTCCGCAATGTAGACTGGCTGGAGGGGGTTCAATCCCAGTGGACACACAACTAGGGCCGGTTGCCCACAACTGGTTTCCTCACTTATGTCGCCTTTCAGTGTCACTTTGACTGTAACCTGCTCACTCCATCATTGCATGCGATGCGCAGACCCTGTTTGGGCACCATGTGCGACCTACTTCGTGAATATTTGAATGCTAAACAGTTTCCCCTTTTGCAACATCCAGATACGCTAGCCTTTTTCGATTATTTCCAGTAAGCCATTTCATGCTCACTTGTGATCATCAAGGCGATGTGGAGGGAGTGATCGCGTCACACGAAGGACGAGAATCTCCGTATCCGTGCCTGATGACGCCGTCTCATTCCTATTGGCGATCCCAACTCCAATCACTGCGGTGCCGAAGATGGAAAAGAGGGTAGAGAGCGCAGTTGAGGAACTCTCGCGGTTGTCTCCTACGAGGAGGATGTGTGCATATGGGTTGAGTTCTTTCCACGAGTCTTTGTTGATGAGGACGGGGTTGGGAGCGATCGCATCATGTTTGCGGTAGAAGTGGACAGTGGTAAGATTGATGGAGTCAGAGGGGGGAGAGAACTTGGTGAGGGCGACCACGATCTGTGATCCACGTTGGAATGCTAAAGAGAACACTAACAGATAGTTTCGGTAAGGTGTGTATTAGTTGGCGAGCGCGGAAGGAACGCCGAGGCGGTGGGGCAAGAAACCAGCATAAAAGATATCCCCCCATTTCTAAGCTATCGATCATGGTGCCTGATCTAAGTGTAGTGCAGCTCAGCCCCACTTGCCTCCTTACATCGCGGGCGCTGGTGGTGTTGATGTGATCGGAACGAAGTGAAAAGAACTTTATAAATATCTTATGTTCGACTCGGAGAAAGCATTGGCACTGGCGGATGTTGTTACTTTTCCAGGCGTGAGAAAAAGGTTATTGTGTCCAAGCATATGTATATCATGATGGCGTTTTGAGGACTCTAGCTTAGCCCCCAACGAGTGTGCTGCAATAACTAGCAGGAAGTCATACCTTTACAACGGGCATGAATACCTGCCACCGGATCATTGCGGATCGTGACAAACGTACAGCAAACGGTGTAATCGGTAGCTGGATATGCAATGGGGGAGACAGATGCACAACCGGAAAGATGCGCAAGGAACGTACTGGAGGGGCACAATCTGCGCGAATATTTTCTGCACAAACGACCGTGATGTACACTTGTCCATTCTCCGAGTCATCTGCGTCATCTGCACTCGGCACATCCAGTCGTTGTCTCCGAGCCTGAATTCAGTTCATCTGAGCCACGATTGTTTGGGAGCATTTTCGGGTCCTGGGCCGTCGCATCGGCGAGCAAAGACTCGGACAAATCGGGAGTCCTGCTCATGCGAGCTTTTCCTAGTGGGTGGTCGCCACGAGGATAGAGAAGTAGAAGTCCCAATCCGCTCTTGTCTCCAGGACCGAGTGGAAGTGTAAGAAAATGAGATAAGCACGTTGAAAGACCACTTAGTAGCAAGTACGGACCTGTTCATCCGTCAGTTTTTCGATGCTATCCAGAAGCTGCTGTCGGGTTGAGGGAAAGTGAGCAACATACTATTGTCTGCCAACACTCACAAGTAGTTACTAGCCCAGGCTTGCCCGTTGCTTGTCATCATGGGTGATTAGTACACATTCAAGTTCCTGGGCCATTCGGGTCCAGGTCTCACAATCAAAATGTGCGAGGCTAGATCGAACAGAGGCTAGATCGAACACTGCTCTGTCCGGTCCGGGTTTGGGTCACGTAGTCAGCTAGTGCGCTACTAGGGCTTCGCCCCCAGTCTTTCTCCCGTCCTCTTTGCTCCTCTTAGTCGCATCCTTTGATTAGCATAGATCTCGCCGTCCTTCCTTTGCACACCATCTTGCGGGTCCAGGGGTTCGGTTAACGATGAGGTTGATGGATCGAAGGTGCCGATCATGATATACCCACTCCATTACTTATTACACTAATTGGTTTCTGATTGGTGACTCGCTGGAGCGGGAGGTGTAAAGCCTAGGATATACTTGCTCGTTCACAGCTAGAAAATGAATATTCCAAGTGAGGATCACGAATCCGTGGTATGATCATCGGGAAAATGCTAGAAGGACGTCTCTGATGAGGGGGGATGTCATGACCTGGTGAATCATTGAAGCGAATACCACGCGGAATCCTTGTGATGAATGGAGAACAGCTCCTGTGGCGCAGGCGTTAGTATCAGTGAGTATGGCCAATATTCCCTGGACTGAATACAACCGGCCAACACGCGCGATTCTGGGAACACCTTGCAAAATGGGCCCTGATGTTCTGGTGAGACCAGCGTGTGTCGCGCTGTATACGCGGCAAAAATAAATTCCTCTCGTTCTCGGTCATGATGACTGAAAAATCTTCCGGGGTTACTTGGATGCAGGCCTACCGGCCAAGCCACCTCAGAACTCAAGTCCAAAGGGCGATGGCCTCAGTATTTAACGAGGGCTCGATGAAAATACATCAATTGGTCATTGGCTGGATTACTTGCGGTGCCTGGACCACTTCCGCGCTCCCATCGAAAGTAGCTGATCGTATCCGGCTGGGTGGAGACGTTTGAGGTCGAAGCGAGTATCGACCAATTCGTGTTCAATGCTAGCAGCTACGAGCACATTGCAATCTCGGTCGTGCGGATCATAAGGAATGCGATGAGAGGACTCACCATGTTGGGAATGCGGGTAGGAATGCTTGCAATTCGGACATACCATCAACCACGCGGATCCGAGGAGTCGCATCTAACATGGTCATTGGTAAACAATCACGGCACAAGTCGAAAGAGAGACTCGGAGGGAATGGAGCACCTCTCTGGCTGCTCGGGGGGTAGAGACGTATCCCCAAGAAGAGATACGAACACTTGCCAAAGTGGCCGGTGCATCAACGAGCGCACGTCACCCGAGTCTTGAATGATCTTTTTGACGAAGTAGGGACTGAACTCTTGTTTGCGCAGTTCAACAAGCTACATAATGAATTCGACGTTTCTTAGCCCACACCTATCAATCCTTCCATCGAGTGTTCACCAAAGTCGGGCGCGACGCGCCTCAAAGTCGTCCACGGCTGCCCGGTACACTGCATTAAACGCCTCCTGTTTGCGAACCCGATTCTCTTTACCAGCACGCTTGAACAGTTCTGTGAAACCACGTCCTCATCCATGCATGCCACGCTCACGTTGTCAGCCAAAACACGTACCAAGAAAGCGTTCGCCCACCCATAATCGCAACGGTGCATTCCCAATGCCATCCTTGATTTGTGTGTCGTCGGACAGTGGCGCGACTCCTCCAAGTTCCTCTTGTTTCTTTGGATTGGCACCCATACCCGCACCAAGCGTCTCACATACGGCGAGGACCTCCATCGCATGCGCCGGCGCGGTGTACACATATTGCACGCCGACGACAGCTAATACCAACGCACGCAAATAATTATCCGCAGCAGCGCTGAGCAGCTCGAGCGAGTGCTTCAAGAGCGATTTGGATCGAATGATGTGCGAACGAGCCAGCGCAGCTGAAATGAGTTCCCCGAGAGCGGGTAGTGGCGCGGAAGCGCCTGACGAACACCGTGCGAGCGCATCCTTGACGAGAGATGCGGTGGAAACGTCGAGTTGCGGGTTGGATTGCTCAGCAGGAGAAACGGAGGAAGGAGGTGACAATTGTACAGCAGAGAGTCCGATACAGAGAAGGGCTTCGCCAGCACGGGCTGCCACAGCTATGAATCCCCCTCCATGTGTCGGACCCGACCCAATGGGACCAGCACCATCAAGGTGGGCAGCGACACGATAGCATGTTCCCGCACGCTCCGTATCACCCAGAGCATGTGCAAGGTGTGCGTGAAGCAGTGAAATGCGAGCAGCATAAGTAGAGAAGAAGTTGTGCGTGCGAGTGTGGGCAATTAGCATGGCAAGGTGCTAACTAAAACATTGAGGAAGGAGCACAATTGGGAAGGGAATAGACTTGCGTTCTCTGCGGCTTCAAAATCACCCCTTTGAATTGACACCTACAGGGAGTGTGTAATAACAATAGTTCACTACGGTGAAACTCGCTTACGGTAACAAGTTCGCATAGCAAGTCTGCCTCAATTCTGAGGGCATGTTGCCCAACAGCGGTTACATCACCATAAGACGCCCAAAGGGGAACTGCAGGGATACAATACTCCAACCACCTGGACTGAGAAAGCGATTCCAAATTACCATGTATTTTGATAGAACCTTCTTTACCCAAACGACCTTCCCTACACTGCACCACTCCGCACTCTGCAAACACTCATTTCTTGGGGCGGCGAGACACAGGATCCCGTTTCGCAACAGCAGAGACAAGAAAGGTGAGTAAAAACAAAATATGTGGATGAGTTGTTTGTAGAACAATGGGATCGTGTCCAGGCAAGGAAATCTGGTGGTTAAGTCAGTGGCGGCAATCAGCGTGAGGGCAACGAATATGAGACATACTTCCACCAGCCCATCTGATTTAGCACCACCCACCAGCGCGCCACCATCCATGAGAGCATGCAAGGCGGCCAGTCGAACGTCAGCGGCCCGCGCACGACCACCGTGTGTATGAAAAATAACACCTAAGATGAGAAGATGCGCAGTGAGTGCAAGTGTAAGGGTATCCGTAGCTTTTGGGCCGGGGACGGACAACGCTTCTTTTGCGGGAGAGGGATTGGTGACAAGGTCATTATTTGATTGAGACTGGGTTTGAGAAGAAGCACTACTGTGGACGTCCAGCGCCGTTATCGAATATGATCTCATCAGGTTTCGCCTTCTTGACCTTTCACGGGCTTCTCCTCACCCGCGTGGAAAACCAATTGCATGGCCGTTTCTGCGACCGAAAGCGCATCGCCGACCAAATCCCACAGGCCAGCGCCAACTAAGACCCTGACACGCAGGACTGCCACGAGATCTTCAATCGCCGAGTGTCCATTTTGGGTGGCGAGACTAGACAACGTCATAATAGCTGAGAGGGCCGCTTGCAGTTCGGGGGCTGAGGGAGCAGCAGAACTCGATGCACCACCTTGCGCAGGGGGTGGTCTCGATGTCAGGTGTGTGATGAGGGCCAAATGAGCGATGTACACGACAGAAGGAGGGTCAGAGGTCATAAACGATGCTATGAGCCTTCGCAGCAATGCTCGCGCATATTTCGTGTTGTTACTTTGGAATGCAAACTGTGCGTTGAGGAGTGACAAATGGTGGCGGAGTGGACGAAGGAAAGGATGCTAAAGAGGACACGTTAACGCGACAAACCTGGCTATATGCAGCGAGTTACAGACCTTCTGCGCTATGAGGAGCTATAAGAATGTAATTGTCTCAAATTTTGTACGAGGGAGAAAGTAAGACTCAACACACCCCTTTTCCGATCGCTTTCTCGACCTTGCAGAACAAAGTACGTGAGCGCGGAGCATTCACTCGATGGAAAATTTACTTCTGCTGTTATTCCATTTGCCCAAGGGTGCTCCCCAGTAGTAGTGAAACCGCTATTGATGACTCTGAGTCCTACCTCGGCAAGTCCAGTCCAAGCCCGACACTCCACGTCCGGGGTGAGCGATTTCAGTTCAAGACACGTCCTAAGTGCTCTCAGTGACAAAAAGAGCGAGAGCGGATAATGTTCGTGGCTGGGCGGATGGGCCAACAGCGCAGGGAGCGCGAGGAGGAGCACTGGAGGAGGTAGGGGTCGGAACGTCGACAGAGGTTGCAACGACATCGACGATGGCGGCGGCGGCGGCACAGGTGATCCTGCGCTGTCTGCGCTGTGATCCACGCGCTGTCGTTTCTGTGGGCGAGGGTTAAGGTCGTCCATCGCGATGGGGGTAAAGAAGTGGAGCGCGTGACTCTCAATGGCGCGTGTCACGCGTAAATGGGTTTGTGACAGATCGTGTCAATGACTGCGGACAGGTACAGCAAATCCCTGCACCCGCTTTTCGAGGGCGACGAAAGAATCCAGTAGTACTACTTACTTTGGAAAAGCTGTCTACTTACCAGCGTAGCTGTTTAGCAACACAAGGAACAAGGAACCGGTCATTTTATTTTCCTTCACCCCTTAGGACTCGGATCCTTAGTAATATGGACATTTGCCTAATCTAAGCTGCTTTCGTGTTAGGTGGGTTGTGGCAGAGTTTGCGGAATGGGATCCCTGCAGAATCCCCGCAATCGACCTGCAAGATTCACGACCTAGGATATCCAAAATCTCATGTGTATTTATGTGGGTATGTACCATACTACTAATCAGTTTTGAAGAACTTCAGTCAGGCGCTGGTTCTACACAAGACCCGATGGCGCGGGACAACTCTGACTATATACAGCTAGAGTCACACCCCGAGGATCCCTCACGCAACGGCTTTTTTTTGTTCTCGCCTATAGAGACGTGATCCAACCCCATTAGTACTAGTCAGTGCACATAGTCACATCACTTCGGGACTCGGGCTGCGGCAAGGGGCCAGAATTTCGGCAGACTTGCCTTCCTAAGACGGAATATGTTTACATAGTGAACGTAGTTTCTCTATTGTCTTCGCGAGCCCATGTGTATGCAATCCTTGTAGGTAAAGCATCAAAAGTGGGGTCAGATTGGCTGTGAGGAACTGTGCGTAGGTGAGTATATGCTGGTGTAACATACGAGCGAGAGCAGAAGCATCATTATGACCATGAGTGGCGTACCTTGCGTGCAACATAACTTCCCCGGACACCACCAATCGTTTGCAGATACTCCTTCATGGCACCGTCGTAATCGCCCTTCTCGTATAGATAATCGCCATGATGCCGATGTACATCTATCATGTCCAGACTCTGTGTATACGCAAACGACAGCGCGAGAGAGTAGTGGTGCTTTTCGTACAACAGTGCGAGCTTCGTGCTGGTCGGCTTCTCAGCCAAGTGAGTCACCTGTAGTATGAGCAACGTTCAGTTGATAGTAAAGCCCACTTGCGATTGAAAGACACCAACCGCTCCATCGTTCCCCAGGATATACACAGACCCCCATGCGGACACAACATCCCGTACACCACACTCGAATACCCCAACATATGCGATCATTTTGTTCTCCATACCGATGAGTACGACCCTTGCGGCGTCTGGGTCGGTGACCCCATTCACAGAACCCGAGGAAAGAACATTGGACAGCGAGGATGTGTCGGTAGTGAGTTTCCGTTGTCGTGGACCAGGAGTTTTCGTTGTAGCGCTCGTCGGGGAAGTAGGCGTTGACACCACGACCACATAATTCAGGTGTGTGTGCAAGGAAGACTTGCGCCCTAAGCAACTCATCAGACGAACAATTCTCATCCGAGAAAGCCCTCCAAAAATAGTCGTGCTGACCTTCGTAACTAACCACACCCAA
>JBBPRR010001200.1:0-12349 GCA_038093115.1 Hortiboletus flavorubellus | reverse complement strand
GCTGCTCAAAGACCGTGTCAAAGACCAAGATGTCGATATCGGTGCAGTGAGCCAGCACGACATATTGTCTGACCAGACCGATCTCCCCCCGTGGCCACTAGCTCAACTAGAGAAGCCCAGGGTGGATTGGATTCTCGAAGAGGGAAATTACAATGTATTCGGTGATACGTGGTTTGTACGGCCCGTGCTTCCAAGTGTCCGCAATCCTTAACACGGTCTTCTAAGGTCAAGGAGACCATTCCATCATTGGCTGACTTGGGCGGGCACCAGCTGTATCCAGCCGACCCGAGCATAGGCGAGTCGAAAGCCAACAGCATACCCCCCTTGCTCTCATTACTATATCACTAGATCGCCGTCCTGCACTATTATCTATCCTCCGCTCTCTTCTCGTCACCTACTCCAATCTCACAGGTGCCATTCTCGCCCCACCTCCGCACTCCGCCGTCCCTCCGGAATGGCAACGGCACGTAGAATGGATCACCGTGCTTGCCCAGAACCTGATGGCTGCTGCAAACGACCTGCGTCCGGTCCAGGTCCGTTCCTTTAGTCCACTCTCATTGCAGAATACAAATGCAACCACATAGGCGAGAGGGCATCTTGAAAGCATGATGGAACGACAGCTGGAGCTCCGTCGTGAGGAGACAGTCTCCATTCATACGTTCGACACATCTCTTGTCATAGTTGTCGTTCATTCTGACGTGGCCATCGGTTGTTAGTAAATGCGATGAGCTCGAAGCACGACTTTTGGAGCTGCGTGCCACGGTTCTCGATACTACATCTCATCACGCTACTTCTGATGCAGGCCAGCAAGGACAGGTCGGTCCCCTTCCAACACATTCCCCAAATCATTCACGTTGGCTTCCACCAGTCCTCGTCGCCTGCCGTCACCATCGAGGACGTCTTGCGTTGGGCTGAACAGCCAGCTTGAAACAGAGATCACGACACAATTATCCTCTGGCATTGGGTTAAACTTGGTAGACCATTATTTCGCATGTTGTTCTATTGTTCCTGTATGAAGTGCCGTACGGCTGTTGTAGTTCGGAGTGTCGGGGGTCCAACCGCTCCATTTATTTGCAACATTATCCTGCCGTCAACAGAGCAGACAATGGCGACCAAACGACGAATCGGGGTGCGGCTTGCCACGACAGAGGCTGCCAGGCGTCAGCTCATGCAGCCTGTCGTATGCTGGGAGAAAGTATGGGTTACTCCTGAGAACGCGCCCTCGGGCTCAATGATGAAGATATATAAGTGGGTGAAGACAGACAGAAAACAGGTGCGCCACCAGGTCTGCGATCTGAACGCACATAGCGAGTCGACTCATAATCATGTGCAAGCAATTCAGTGACGACGAGGAAGAAGCCGATGAGCCTCTCGCCCCTCTTCCGGATGAACCCGAGGTTGTAGAGGGTGACGAAGACATGGACCAGGATGAACCAGCTGCGTCTGTCGCGCCTGATACCACTCATGGCGCGACAGGAGCCAATTTCGTAAACCAGGAAGCTGTTGAAGAACCACAGACCAAGCCCTCCTCGCCCACGCCCCCAGCCCTATCACTTCAAGAGACAGAACCTATGCTAACCGTCGACGTACACGAGAACGCCAACCAAGAGGACGTTGGGGAGCTGGACATGAGTGTTCTTGGCCCAAATGGTCCACCCTACGAGGGCGTGCACGACCTTATCCAGCTAGACGGCGCGGGCGCATTGTTAGGTGGCCCGTTGATGGGCGATGTCGGGGATCCGTTTGCGCCGTCTATGGAACAACCAGCGGCTCAGGAAACCACTGGACAACCTATGCCTTAGAACCCCACCACCTTCTCAACGAATTGGGTGATTGCCATCCTGATCAGCACAATTTGACAAGAATGGAACTGATTTGTGTTTTGTTAGACCCTGCGTTTGCGTTCGACTTCTGCTTGGATGCGTCACTCACGCCGGCAACGCCTGTCCTGCCCATTTGAACCTGTTCGCTTCCACCGACGCTAACCTACCACCCCGCTGTGCTAGTCTACTTGGTACTGGGATTTGTCCCTTAAAGCCACTTCATACTCCTCGTACATGGCCTTCTCTATCACTCGTTGGTTATTACACGCGCTAGTGTACTTACATACATAGCTTGGAATCACACATCATGCTTCGCTGACGACAAACAACCCTAAAGTGACTGCGCGATAAATATTGGTCGACTCATTACTCTCCTGGTTCTTTCTTGATTGCCATGGCTTCCTCATTGCAGTCACTCATACTCACCCAACACCCAACACCATTCTTCTCAGTAGGAGAACTTGGGCTTGCGAGCTTCGCTTTAGGTCCTCTCCCAAGCTTCATCCCCTTAGTCCTCCTCCTCTCCGTGCTGATGATCCATGGGCAAAGGATTGCCCACCGTCAAACCCGAGGGCGGGAATTACTTTGCTCTTGGACCGCTGTCACAGCGGGTTCGGCTCTTGCCCACTGGAGAGCGGCGACCACTGCACTCTCCAGCCCCACCGAGTCTCTGGTAGCAATCATTTTGTTATCTGGAGTTACCTACTCGATCGTCGTACTTTCCATCTACCTCGACATTCGCCTCAAGGGTCGGTTGAACACCGATTGGGCTCGTTTCACGTTTTTCCCAGTGCTTTGGGCGACGTGCTGGAGTATTACATCCCACATGTCTCCCGTCGGCCGTTTACTGAACTGGTGGCCAGCCCCTGTTCCGTCTTCATACAGTTGGTTACTGCCTCTCACTGGCCCAGCCGGAATCGATTGGATTGTTGCAGCATGGGCGGTAGTATGTTCTGAGCTTTTGGCTCAGTGGCTGATGGGTTTTCCGGAATACGACCCTTTGGATACGCACGGCGATCAATCCATCCTATCTTCTAGGTCAAAAGGACTCCTATCACTTGTGGCAATACTCCTTGCGCTCACGTTCCCTTCATCTCTGAACCAGAACTCACTCCCTCGCACGGATGTTGCTACTCACACGCCACTTACAGTCGGTTGTGCCTTACCCAATCCATTGGATGGAAGTCATCCCACCCTGGAGGACTTCATTAGCGAGACGGCCAAGATGAACGCCGCAAATGTCATTCTCTGGCCTGAAAGCGCGGTCGTGTTTAACTCGGAGAAGGAGCGCGAGGATGCATTTGCAAGAATTCGCCACCTGACGGTCTCTGCTATCATTGGAGTAGCATTCGATGAGTATGTTGTAGGGGACCCAGCGCACACGAGGAACGGATTTGCACTCGTCCAAAAAGACCAAAAGCCAGGTGATGAAACAATTCAGTATTATAAACGCAATCTCGTGCCGTGTGAGTAGCACTAACCTCTCTGTTCTTTTCCGCCCCTCTGACAACGAAAAAAAAGTCACAGAATCGTTTTCAAAGATTCCATCAGTTGATCCGCCAGTAGTCTCTCGTTGGAAACTGAAAAACCCAAAGGGCGTAACCAAGCCTGAATGGGCCCCAGCGCCAAACTTTACACGACCCCTGCTTATCACCTCGTCTATCTGTCTTGACTTTACATCGCCGACCGTGTTCACGGATTTGGACTCAAGGCCATCTCTCATCCTGGGGCCGGCCCGCACTTGGGATGCTACTGTTGGGCGCGCAATGTGGGAGCAAGCGAAAGGGAGAGCAAACGAACTCGGCAGCATGGTTTTGTGGTGCGACGGGGGGTCGACGGGGGTCAGTGGCATTGGAGGTAGTGGAATTCACGAGCCCATGCAAATTGGTGGCGGCTCATGGATGAGAACGATTGGCGTACAACACCCCTTCAACGAGAACCGCACGCTTTACGCCAAGGTGGGGGACTTCTGGGCAATCGCCTTCCTAGCGGCATTGATGGGCGGAGGTGTCACCAGCAACTTTTTACTGATGTTGTCATACCGTGGGACCACGAGAGCGTTGATAGAGGGGAGGACGGCTCTTGCAAGAATCCCGTTGATGCGCCGCTTGATCTCCCCCTCGGCCGCTGACACCGATTTGCTGGGAGTGGAGGAAGTGGGAGAACGACAGAGTTTACTGGGATAAGTGGGTTCCGTGACGCCTTGAAGGTGTTCGCTCTGCTATATTTTTGCTTCGTTGGTAAAATGAGATCCGTGTACCGTTTACATAACCATGTTCTATGTTTTTGTACAATTCCGTCGCTTTCATCTTGTGCCCGAAAGTCCTAGTCAGGCATTTGTGTGACCAGTACTAGTAATTTGAGTAACGAACCACCCAAGATTAAAGAGACAAGCCGTAGCCACGATGCAGGAGAAATTGGACGTGGATGGCTCAAATCCAGATAGGCGACTGGTGACAAAATCAGCAGCCCGCTCAGAAGCACCAGTCTTGCCTTGTTCAGCCCCGGTCCCTTTCCTCATCCATCATGCCACCCACCCTTTCACATCACTGCATGTCCCCCATGCTTTCATGGGTCGTGGGACCCCATACCCATCATCCAGAGGAGAAAATTCAGCGGCCCTTGGCACTGTTGACAACCCAGCTCATGTGCCAACAAACCTACAAGAGAGCGTTGTCCTCTGAGAGGCAAGTATCATGGATGATGCAATGAGGTTACAGACAGACGAACAAAGTAGGTCTAGTTACCCGTACTTTCTTCGAGTTTATCATTGGTCACTCGATCGTGTGCTCGACAACGTCTTCACATTGCGACGAGCATCTGTTTCCGAGATGATATTTTGTGCGCGATTGTGGTTTGTTTGGGAGTCCTAGGACCCGCTAATTTACCAGACGGCACACTCTGAAACGCTGGCGTCAGTAATGTAGAACCAGGTTCTTGTTCAGTTCCGAGCGCTTCGATGCATGCGTATTTCATGATCACCTGGAGCAGCCATGATAACACGCTGCGATGCCCGTTACTTGTGATCCGTCCAGAGACGTTGGCTGGATGCACCCCTCCAAGCTGGCCCACATGAGGCCAGTGGAAGGGCAGAGGGTTGAGCCTGAGGATGATCGACACCCTCGGTCGACATGACGTAATCAGATCGTACATTGGCCTCGAGGCAGACGCACAAAAGTGAGGGCACGAGGTGAGCGATAGGACTTGCAAGCTATCGCCCTTTCATTACATCGAAGACGCCTGGCTGACACGCACAAGTCACGCTCACAGCCTCCCGTTTCGTTCAAAGCTCGCACTGTGCATCGCCCTCCTTCACAAGTCCGTATCTCGAGGACTTGAGGGCACACAACGTCGGCGCAAAACTTTCTCCAGTCGAAGCTACCTCGCGGCCTTCGTGGCTCCCTGCGCAGCTCGACGCACTCCTTCGATCCTTCCCGACTCCTTGCTCGTGCCTTCCCTCGCACGACCAACTCCCGTTTCTTTGGAAAGAAGCAGTCTGCGCCTTCAAAGGAGCCGGAGGAAGCCCCGCCCGACGACAGCTCTGGCGACTTTGAGCTCATTTCCAGCGACGACGTCCCGCCTCATCCCACCAGTGTCTGTCCCGTTCTCCCGGCTTCTTCTCTTACCCCCGAGGAGCATCTTCCATCTTCCCTCGGCGAGTCCTCAATAACCACACCACCTCAACCATCACTCTCTCAGGCTCGCCCAAAGTCCACCCTTTTCCGTCTCAAGAACTTATCTAAAGTATCAATCCATCTCTCCTCTTTTACAGATAGCAGGGCATCCTCGTCCCGAACCCGCACTGCGACCAACGAATCTGATCTTTGTCTTGCGTTTCCGAAACCACCAACTCACATACCCACCCCCGAGACATCTGTTCCGGGTGCCTCCATAATCTCAGACACCCCCGCTCAACTTCCTGAGTCTTCCGCGCTTGACGCATCCTCATCCTCGTCCGTCAAGCACGATTCGTTTTCAGGTGACTGTGCCGTACTTGCGGATCAGGACATCACCGAAGAAGAACCTGATACAAGGCCGCGTGGACCTCCAGTGTTGATCCCACCCGCTAGCCTCGCCGAGCGCTCGTCGAAACTCGTGAGACGAAGACATAGACTTACTGGTTCCCTGAAGCGTTTCAAGTCTCTTTCACAAATCCTTCTTGATTCGTTTGTATCTCATCCTGTCGACGCTTCGTCCATTGACACTATCAGGAGTAAGAAACGCTGGAATCACAAGCGTGACTTTGATCCCAACTCTCCGTTCAGCGGTCCGGCTAATCCTCTCATCCCTCCCGTATCCCCCGCACCAGAGCTACCCCTTGGCCTCGCTCATCCTTCTTCACGATCTTTCACTGCTCGTGACATCGAGACTGACGCGTCACCTCCTGCTTCAATATCTTCCTTGCCCGAAGAGTCCTCTACTCCCATCCATATACCACCCCCACTCAGGAGGAAGCACTCAGCACCAGCGGGACTTGGGCGTGACGTGTCTCCTGCGGCTCACTACCACCTTGTGAACCCGTCAGAACTCACTGCGTCTCCTTCCTCATTCGTGAGGAGTTCTTTGGTAAACTCCTCCGCAAGATCGTCATTCCTACCTCCGTCACCTTCTTGGCTCAGTCGGAACGTGTATCATCTTGATCCGTCCGAGATACCTATAATCTTTCCTCCATCGCGCATTTCGGCTCTCAGTGATTCAGCTCACCTCAAGATTCCCGAGATCACCACATTCTATCCATCTGCGCTCTTCGCACCCGACTCACCTCATCCACTACCCATTCCACCGCCGCTCATCCCTGTCCCACCTCCTCAGTCTCGCCACTTGCCGGCCTCGTCTTCCAGGCCAATTCTACGGCCCCTCCTGACAAACACCTACCCGGAAAGTCCGGAATCAGACACAGGGTCGTTCGTAACATCACCCACACCACTTGAGAGCACACTTTATTCCCCTACTTCTAGTACCACTCCCACTACTGCATTTGCTTCGGCACTTCCATCACCTTCGCCGCAGTTCCGTCGCCGGTTATCAAACATTAGTCAGATCTCCGTTGAGCGCCACCGGCAATCAATATCAAGACTCAAGAAATCTCGCGCATCTAGCCCTCGAACTCAACGTCAATCTTCTTTCAAAGCGTCTAGAGTACCCGTCAAGCCAATATATAAGGTCGTTTTCCCGCCCATATGCATTTTTCCTTGCTGACTGCCCCCAGGACCTCTCCGCTCGTAACCAGGTATCTAACGGACCGCGGTTCCATCTTGTTAAAGCACCCCCGTCTCCCGCCACTCGGTACGAGTCTAGTCCTTCTTGGCTTCAACCTTTTACTCACTTGCTTCATCCAGCGAAAATTCGGACCATCGGACTATTTTTATACCTTCCAAACAACCTGAATCTAAACAGTCGCCACTTCCTAAAGACCTTGCACTACTCCTCGAGACTTTCTTCATCCAATCCGGTTTGCTCAACTCCTTTTCACGACCTGCAATGGATTATACAGGAAAGAACCTTGACGTTGTCGATTTCGGTGGTGAAGTGGACTACTCGGGGCACCAGTGGTTCCAGGAACCTCCTCCACGACCCGAGGTAAAGGTCGCGTGCCCTTGATGGACTTGACTGACTCTCTCTTTCAGCCTCAACCGGTCCTTCAGCCCTACATTCCAGATGATGCGGTCATTCAACAGAACGAGGCGTTTGACTTTGCTCTCAAGGCCGCGCCAAACGTGTTATATGGGCGGTTCAAGCAATATGGCCAGGTCTGCGCTCCACGCTACCGTGACGATCTACCCGAGACTAACACGTACAACAGCTCGGCGTTCTCGCCTGGTGCTCCGAGTTTTCAGAAATGATTGATAGCCTCAAAGAACTTGGCTTCTCGGGCAACATGTTTGTAGCGACGCGAGCCCAAGCACTGCGGACCTGTGAAGAAATACTAAAACTGAAGCTCGACATCAAGATGCAGATCATCCTCATGTATCTCTCATCACAAGTCGCTAGGCTACGTCGCTTCCTTGATAGTGGTGAACGTCAGTGGGACGATTATCCTACCCCGGAGTTTCCTCTAGATTATCGTGCGTATTCGTCGTGACAACTGTTTTTGCAAGACAGTGTCCTTGCGACCATATTTCACTGTCTGTTTCTCTTGTAGTAATACCCGTTTCCATGATCGAATTATTGCAGCATGGTTAACCATGTCACCAATTTGCATATTTTGTATTATCATTCATTTGGAAGTGTTGTAGGCTGATTGTATTTTTTCGATAACAATGGCCCGGGCACAGTAGGGTTTACAAGTGAACATTGCAATACAAGTCATACGTCTACATTAGATACTCGACACGACATTGTTGCTACAGTGTGGGTGTTGATCTGATTATGTTGCTGCTCTCATTAAGACTAGTTTTTCACCTGTTGTGCCTTTGGCACAGGAAGGCTGTACAAATGATTAGTAGGGCTGTGTGTGATCAGTACAGTGTGATCAGTATCATGTATTCAGAATATAATAAAAGTACAAAGAACTCAAATGAAACACAGTACAAAAAGTGAAGGGTAAACATCATCTCTCTAGCTTGACAATATCCTCACCAATCACCCAACAATATTCTATCATTTATCATACTGTAATGACAAATGGCTTGACAACATTACTGTAGAATCATTTGCAAAGGTACAAGGACCATGTCTATGTGTGAAGAGAGACATTCAGGCTATCAGTCCACTCGCCTATCCATCAGGCACTCCTCTCCAAGACCATGGAAAAATCATATACAGTGCAGGCAGATGCAGATAGGAAGGATGGGTTATGGTGTGCAGTTCTGAGCCTGTGAAAACCCATGTCAAGGACTATCACTGCCTTTCCAAGACTGTTTAGGGTACCAGCTACCAATCTTGAGCCTTAATAAGGGAGTTGGCCAAACCATGTAATGGCTTGCAATGGTGGGGGCATAACCCTGGATATTCTGGTTGTAATATGGGTAGAATGAGTGGGGAGGGGAAGGCCTCCTGCTTGATGAAGCCTATGTACCAGGTGGACATGACACAGGCAGCAAAACACACAGGTTGTTTAGACACCAAGTGTCCTTTTAAAGATCCATAGTATGCTTGACTGTTATCATGTGGTCTCCACTGCAGGATTTCTCTTCGCCATCCATGAAGAATTTAATACATAACATAGATGAATATTGGAAAAAAGGTTAAATGACACTTCAATCCACCAACATCAATGTGAAGAGCATTATTCAGGACAGTCGAGAATCACTTTGGTGATTTGAACAAGTCTTCAATAGGATCTGTGTCTTGTACCTCTGGTAAATCTTTTTCATATGTACATGTTAAGGAGTTTATATGGGCTTATGACACTTGCTTAGCTTATGTATCACTTGAGTTGGCTCTGATGCTTGCAAATGGAGTGCAGATGTCGATTAGAAGAAAGGCGATGGAGTAACAGTCTTTCAATAGGCTTGACCCATATTGATACTTGATAGGTAGGGGCAAGTATGTGGTACACCCTATGTCATGTCAGTCTCAGGCAGGTAGCAGAGGTGAGAGTGAAAGATTGCCTTATAAAAATCAACAGATCATCACAGGACTAATGCTGCTGTCCACATCATACAGTGACTTGTGATGCCAGTGTGTACTCCATGGATTACTGACATCCATTAAATCAGTGTCATCCTGGGAGATCTTGCAATTGCAAAGTCTCCCTAACCTTGTCACCCACCCCACCATGCACTACAACACTCTAAACAATATGTAACAATACTAATACAAAGCTTGTCATAATCTTTTCCTCATTCCCTTGCACACCCCTAACGAGCTCTGTCATCACTGGGTCCACATTTGGCTGACTGCACATTTGCATTTTGCATTGACCTACATGAAACTAGTTTCATACATGCACATAATAAAGTAGTTACCCGAAAAGTGGAATTTCCACAGCTCCCTGTGGACAATACTCTCTCATACTATAAGGAAAGATAGCCCCTATCATGACCTACATACCCCTATTTTTCCATATTTTTCCACCTATTAGTTATTGAGATATTTATTAATCTCTCTAGTCATCTCCTTACACTTGCACATATGTACATAGCATACTATTTCTTTAATTCCTCTTTATTTATCTGATTACTTAGCTAAGTACCAGTGAGACAAAGTGATCATGTGACCCCTAGCTACCATGTGACCTTGTCCCCATTAGTCTGTACAGCCCTGCACAGCATAGCCAGCCTCTTTGGCAGAGTATTCCAAATTTGGGCTCCTTTGCTTAAAGTACTTTCTCTTAGTGTGCCTGGGTTTGACAGCTTGTACCTGGCATTAGTAAGCGATTGTGCCTTAATTTATAAGCCACCAAGCCCTCTGATTGGCTAGCACAGCCTTCTGTATTTATATATATAAAAGGGAGCATTCAGACCTGCAGAGAAAATCTCATCTAATAAAAGATCCCCTGGAAAGCCTAATAAGACCTAATAAGGCAGGGTACCCCAGAGCAAAGTAAATAGGAACTACTATTAGGCTATTAAGACTTGTACCTAAAGTAAAGGACAAGTACCTAACACTATCCTTTTGGGAGAAAGCTTTTTGGGCAACAAAAGGCATCTGGTCTCTATTAGTAAGCAACCTAAGCGTCCTGTAGTACCAAATAAGGACTACACTTTGCCTCTCTAAGCCAAACTTGCCTACTCCTTAGATACAATAAGACAATAAGATTGAGTTATAATAACCCTTCTGAGTCTACTAAGTGTACTGTCAAGTCAACTACCAACCAGGAACTGAGCATTTCAACATCTCAACATCTTGCCAAATTACCCCAGCATCTTAACATCTTAATATTCTGACATCTCAACATTTTGCCATTTAAACACTACAGTACATTCCTAGAGCAACCTATTACTCTTCTAATTAGCATTTCCCCTAAGCAAACCTTTGCTAGGGCTCATTAGGACAACCTACCTATAGGACTCCTACCCCTACCTTGCCTAGACTTACTATCCTAAGGGATTAGCCTAAGTCTACACTTTCAACTTTTAATTGTAGCTCCTTCGTACACAACAAGACTAAGTTTGCTATAACCAGCTGAGTGACTAAGTGACCTAACATGACCCCTTGCTTACCTAACTGCCACTTCTGGACACAATATTTCCAGAAGATTCCCACACACAAATCATTAGCATTAGGCAAAACCTAGGCCAAGTTCCTAAATTGCCCACCTCTCATATTATTCAAGTACAGGTTTCCACAGTTACTAGGCAACCTATTGCCATTATCTTGAGTTCAATAGATGTGTAATTCACCTAGGATCACCTTTACTAACCAGACCATAGGCTGAAACCATCTTTAACAACCAATCTGTAAACTTACTGTATGTGGAGGATTGGCAAACAAACCACGGCTCCTAGTACACTAAATTTCCCCTTGCTACTCATCCATTACCCCTAACTCTGCCAAGGGTAGACTTCTCATACTTCCCTTGAACAAAGTGTTCTAGCCCATGAAGACAAGACACATTGTCTGGAAATCACCTATTTTGGTTGATTCTTCATCATTTTGTCTAAAAAGAAGATAGTGTTCCTCATACTTATAACCAGCTGCCCTGTACCAGTAGTCTACACACTCATTCTATGCAATACAAGTGTACTCTTGTGTCCACATGTCCAATCAACTGTAACCCTCATCCTCAGTAACCTTCATCCTCACCCTCCGAAACCTTTGTAACTTTTTGATCTATAGTCCTTGTCTTCTTTTCAGATGTTGAGTCTCTTCATGAGTACCTCCTAAGACAAAGATTTCCTTTGTGTATGCTTCATGTAATAGCAATAAGTGTGGGCTTGGCAAGGAGGTGAGGTGCTTCATCTATGTAAATGATAGTGGCAACAGGCAACTCAGTTGATTCTTTGTGAATTTTGTATGTCACAATGATCTTTCAGAGGTGTCTCTCAAATCCTTATGGGACAACCTCCATGAAACAGCAATCTCTTCATCCATTAGTTCATTGAGCTCATCCTGTGAGTGGTGCTGGTTAAACATGAACAGATGATCTGTGTCAAAACTCTTTGATAGAAGAAGAAGGTCTTTGTAGAGCTACAAAGTGTTGAACTTTTTCAACATATCAGCATCTGAGTCATGAGCTGAGGAAAGGGCTTTACAATCACGCCAGTAAGAGGGGGCAGTCAAGAAGGGCTGGAACCAATTGTTAAGAATTCTGGTATTTCTTATCTTATGATACCATAATCCTTTTTTTCCCCTGTGTAATCAGGATATTTATCATCCCAATACCAATCCTATGTAGATCAGACATTGTGACAGGCTGAGACTCACAATACTACATACATCTGCAGCCAACACCAGAAAATAAAAGTGAGACAAAGACAGTGGAGTATTATAGAGGGCATTCCCATGCATTCCAAAACAAGTATACAATAAATTTGGTTCAAATCTAAACTACATATGAAACATCACCCAGCAGCTTGGTCTTCTCATTGGGGAGAGCCTATGATCTGTACTTGTGTCTGGTGAGTCCCTGGATCTGAAAG